>APFE030240656.1:0-20533 GCA_000404065.3 Pinus taeda | reverse complement strand
AAGACTAGTTATAAGCACCACCTGTACCAAATCTGCAATGGTTTTATGTTGCCAATTCATTATTCCATTTTTAATAAGTCTGCCCCAAAAATTTCTGAGCAAGCAGGGGTAGATTTGACTGCAGTAGCAAGTTGGTTTGGGGAGGAGAAATTCACCTACATCATATTTTTTGGCAGTCAGGCTAGGCCACATGCGCTACCACTTTACATCCCCGATAAGCTACTTGCCAGGGAGGTAGCTTATCAAATCAGTGCTGAAGGGGTTACCCAGACCCTGAAAAGAGCTAAAAAACATGTTTTGCCTTCTTTTCCATTACGAATTGGAGTGTATACCCTGCATGACATCAAGCATGCAGAGACAGAAGCTGGGAAAATGAATTTTCTCACTCTGGCTACTCTGCCAGGAAGGCAGTATGGTCCAAGAAAGATCACTTACAATGCCCTCGACCTGGCCAAATTGGCCAAGGTCGAGCACAAAGAAGACAAATTCGAAGATTTGTTTGCGTCAGCCGAATCGCTGTGTCAAGTCAAGTCGCTTGCCAGAAATGTTTATAATGATGAAGGGCTAGTTGAATTTAACAGAATTAGAGAACAGAGGTTGCAAACTCTGCCTCTAGACCTGTTAGCGACTGTTCCGACAATAACCATGTCAAGCAAGTCTGAGCAACGAGATAATACACCACCTCCTACTACATCAAAACAGCAGGAGGAAGCGCATAGCCAGAGGCAAGAGGTGACCCAGGAAAATGTGCAGCGACAAGAAGAAACCCAAGCAAAGACCCAAGAAGAGAGCAGATCTAAGAATAACAATGATACATTAGTTTATCTGAATTTGCTCCAGCAATGGAAGCAATTCAGTACAATTATTGATAACCTAGAGTGCTAAAAAGATGATGAGGTTTCTAAAGAAGTTGATACACAGGAAGCGACATCGAAACCGGTTTTAGGTGAAACCAGCGGCCTACCCAAAACAAAAGAACCAGAGATAATTCCTAAAGATCCAACGGGAGAGATCGTTTTGCAAATTGAAGAGATCCCCCCTTTAGATGTATTTTATAGCCCCAAGCATAAAGCTGTCGTAAAGCGACAGAGGAAAAAGGAGAATAATTGATCAACCTTCCCCATTCCCTGAATTAATAGTAACGGGCAATGTGGTATGGAAAGAGGAATTCGACCCCTCCGATGACTTAACCAAGCTATCACAATTTGTTGGAGCATATTCAACAGCAACCATTGATAAAGCATCGAATGTAAGCAGTTTATTAAAGACCAAGGACCAAGACATCTCTTCACTACAGGCGAGACTATCAAAAGTTCGACAGAGGGCAGAGCAGGCGGAGAAATAATTGCTAGTGCAACAACAGAATAATAATCAGCTAACCAAGCAATTACAAGAGCAAAAGCATAGAATTGATGAAGGTGCAATACAAAGGAAAAAGGAGCTATCAGCGGCACTGGAGCAGTTAAGAATATCAACTGAGGGAACAATGAAAACGAAAGATGAGCAAATCGCTCAATCGACCACTCAAATTGAGCAAATGAAAAAGCTCCCTCAGGTAGATGAGTTCAAAGCAGAAGCACTCCAGTTAAATAAGGGATTGATTAATCAGGTTAAGCTATTATGTCAACAGATTATACGAGCATAACCATTGTGCGAATTGGTAGCATCTATAAATGAAAAGGTAGAAAAAGCAAGGACCGATTTGGATCAGGCCGAAGAAACACTGACAAACTTTATAGAATGGCAGGATTCCGATATAGGCTGGGCAGCTATTCTACCAAGAATTCTGGAATCGCACAAAGAGATATTATTCACAGAATGGCAATCGCAACTAATGAAAGCAGAAAGAGTAATTTCCAGATGCAAGACAATCAGTGGAAATTTGGTTGAATTAGTAAATAATACACTGTATTTATCTAACATAATTTTCTAATGCACTCCAGGTCAATTAACAGAAGCAAATATATTGGAACACTTATGCTATCCGGAGCTGGAGAAAAAAGCGAGATTGATTGCTGGAATCAACAATCTGATGTGGGATGCTTATTGGTTCTTCTTAATCAAGCCATACAGCCAAAGAGATGCCTTGAAGTGCCTAACCGATGTTGTCGGGTATATTATACCCGACATTCAGGATGCCACCTTCGCCGCCCAACTCAGTTTGCGCCTCAACAAACTGCCAGAAGTAGAACCAATGCTTGCGATAAGCCAGCTAAGGTTTAAGGGCAAACAACCTGAGGCATGACTCACTTTGTCGACTGCCAGATCGCCCCTGAGAGATAGACCGCATTTAGTGATACCAATTTAGTAGTATTTTGTTTCATAGATCTTTTTAGCTTAGTAGTATTTATAGACCCTTTCATGCATTTAGAAAGGGTCATAAAAGTTTTGTATATGACTTAAACCCTGAAGTTGCACTATTGTACTTCAGGGATATTCTTTTATGAAACTTGACCAATTATTCTGAATTTGATGAGGAAGTCTTTTATGCAAATGTGCACTATTGTCATTGTTTGAAAGCATTTCTGTGTTGAAGAAGGAATTTTGAATAGCGATTGATATTTTGGATTAATCTACAGCGCACATGGTACTATTATCTGCGTATGTATCCATTTTCGTTATATGAATTATTGCTTAAATCTCTCTTGCTATTATCACTTATATATATATATATGTGTGTGTGTGTGTGTGTGTGTGTATGTGTGTGTGTGTGTGTGTGTGTGTGTGTGTATTTCACAACATTCCTTATGCATTCCACTATTGGTTGTTTATCGCATGCTTCCCTTTCAATCGTATATATGTATCGATGATATAAACAACGAATGCAGTAATTTATATTTATCGCTTCATTGTGATTATTCATGTGAAGCAATCTTTGAATGATTGAACATCTCTTATTTATTTTACAGAGTCATCTATATGCCTTCTAAATAGATAAAGATTATTTAACGATGCATTTCGAATGAATAAGTTGTTCCTGGGATTAGTATTAGTTTCCCTATTTTCGTCAATAGAATAAGATAGTCGCCTATCACTTAAGCAATCTATTCATCACCCATCCATCCTTTTATTTCATTATCGGGAAACTGGTCCCGTTATCTCCAGTTGGAGCCACCATTCCAAACGGAAAAGGAGTTGTACCAAGGTCCAGACTGGGTGGTTATCCCGAATGTTGTGGCAGCGATTTCCGAGGCCTCAACAGAACCTGATCCATTGGAGGAGGCATTCGAGTTGGCAAGAAAAATTGAAAGCGAAATTATGGAAACAGGGAATCCCACAACTCATGGCTATAATTATGGAAGTGTTTCTTCTCCTAGGCTTCCATAACCTACAAGACTTACACCACAACAACTGGAAGAAAAAAGAGAAAAAGGGCTTTGTTACTATTGTGATAGAAAATGTACTAAAGGTCATAAGTGTGCTGAGAAGAAATTATTTTACATAGAGCATGAAGAGGGGGAAGAAAGGGATCAAGAAACATCAAAAGAAGAGGATATACGCCAGGACCCAGCCCTAGAGAAAGAAGAAATGAATTTGACCATATCTTGTAAACCATTGGCAAGAATTACCACTCAAACTCTCAACATAGAAGACATATCAAGAAGAAAAAGGTTCAAGAAGTGAAAGATCACATTGAGAAAGGAGAAATGAAAACGTCCATACCTTGTAATGATTACTACTCCTCAAACTATCAAGATAGAAGGAGATATGAAGAAGAAAAATGTTCAAGAAGTGAAAGATCACATTGAGCATCAAGTAATGAATCTGACCATATCTTGTAAAGCATCAGAAGAAATTACCACTCCTCAAACTCTCAAGATAGAAGGAAATATCAAGAAGAAAATGGTTCAAGCAGTGAAAGATCACATCGAGCATCAACAACAAGTTCTCCAACTTTGAAAAGATAATGCCACTTTGGTGCAGAATTGAATGAAAAAATAGGTAGATCAACATCACAGTGAAAAACGTTTTGATGTAGGTGATTGGGTATTTTTACAGTTACATCTCAAGCAAGCTATTTATGAGAAGGAAATGTTGGCAATACTACACGCACTTAAGCAATGGCGACCTTACCTAATGGGAAGACACTTCAAGGTAAAAATGGATCATGATAGTCTTAAATACATTTTAGAACAAATATTATCTTTAGAAGAACATAAAAGATGGCTCACAAATAAGTTGGGTTATGACTTTGACATCATCTACAGAAAAGGGAAGAATTTTTTTGTTGCAGATGTACTCTCAAGAACGGATGAGGATGTGGAAGCATTGTTTTGTGCTATTTCAAATATCAAACCAGATTGGGTAAAAGAAGTAAGGCATGAATGGAAGAAGGACAAACAAGTGTGGCCACTCACTCAAAAGCTGCAGAATATCCTTGTTCAAACAATATTGTCAGAACTTGATGAGGAAGCAAAAATCATATTAGAATCTCGAGCAGTCACAGAAATAAGAACCCGGCAGCTACAAAATCAATCAATTTGAGAGTATCTCATCAAGTGGAATAACTTATCTGTTGAATATTTCACATGGAAGGATAATAATTTTATATAGAAGCATCGGGAAGTACTCAAGCGTTGAGGACAACACTTTTTGAAGGAGAGGGGCATGTTAGGCCCCTATACTATTAGTGTAACCCCTTATTTTTATTAGTACAACCCCCTTATTATATTTTTCTACCCATGTAGTCCCCATAGAAGCCCCCTATTGTTATTAGTGTGCCCCATAGAAGCCTACTATTTTTATTATTGTGCCCTTACATTATTATTGTTATGTCGGATTTGATTATATTATGACCCCTTAGACTCCTATATATAGAAAGGAGGACTTGTCATTTGTATCATCCAAGAATTGTTCATTTATGTAATGTAAAGGAGGTTGCCCCCTCGAAGAGGCTGAGTTCTAAGGCCTTGATCTATCTTTTCTATCTTTTTGTGAGGTGGTTTCATAACAAACCCCTCTACTACTTTACATTAATTCAAATGAAAATAGAAATAATTACAATGTCTCGCTTCAGCTCTAAAGCACACCATGCACTAAAATCCTATTCTCCTACCTCCTGACTTGATCTAGCCAACACTTAGCCAATTCAAGCCTGAATCAACATCCTATTTCCTTTCACAATTATTGAGGATTTAAGCTCCTAAAAGATAGCAAAATTCCCTATTTCCTGGCACAAATCCTGAAATAATTCATCACCTACTTAGTGAAAAGGCATTGTACTCTCAACAATAGACAAATATAAATATAAACATTCCTTTTCCTCCACATCAACTACAAAATTCAAATTCCATAAATGATTGTGTCTATTTTTAGCTAATTGACTAGTTAAATGAGAGATCACTGAGTTAACAACAATTCTACTACTCAATTGACCTTCATCTAGGCTCAATTAAAGACTTGAGCTCAATTAACTCAATTCAACTAACAATAACTCAACTATATTTCTAAATATTACCAATCAATATATGCACGACCTTACTTCTAGCCTACAAACTTGAATTTACTGAGCAAACTAGTATACAAGGCCATGTCACGCAAGTTAACTATAATCCAAGTCATCCTCCTACTATGGAAAATCGAATTACTTAATTTGAATAAGGCACAAGTCAAAATTGAGTATTTTTCACTCACCCAACAGGCAGCAGGTAGTTATTAGCTCATTTATTAACTCTACTTCCCACTTCCAAAGACAACATCATGACTTTTATGGAATTTATGGACCATTTCATATCCTTAATTCATAATTAATCCAGTTATTAGATTAAATTCCTAGGACTTAATGAATGCTTAATTAATAACCAAGATTAACTTGCATCCTTTATCTCTTTCAACTAGATGTACCTTAGTACTAATTTTTACAATTTTTATTTTTATTAACAACATAATAAACACAAGATTTACATTCAGCCTTTATAAGTTTATCACACTCATAAAATCTTTCCAAATAAGTCTATTTAAAGTTAGGACATCATCACACTTAAAAAAAAATACAAATTTTCAACAAAATATTCAAGTAAAGGGATATCACATCCTCCTCCGCTTGAATTTGATATCATCCCAGTGTTTGCCCATAACTTCTAGAATCCATGCCAACATTTTATTTTAAATTCGAGATTCATATGCTTCTTCAAAAACATCCCCCAACTCCCATGTTACCTCTTTTGTGTTGAAATGTTTCCTTTGAACTTTCACTTGCACTATATATCTATTCCAAAGCATGATTAACCTTAGGTCTAAAATATGTAGAGGTTCTTCGAGGAACTCTCCCTCCATTTCTACCTGTACAACATTCCAATCAATTTTATGAGTTGAGTGATATACATATTTCTTCAAAAAGGATACATGAAATACATTATCAATTTTTATATTTTCTATAAGAGAAAGTTGATAGGAAATTGGTCCAATTCTGGCTATAACACCTCAAAATGTCAAAAATATCTAGGTGATAACTTGGCATACTTTCCAAGTCTGAGAGTGATTTTGTTTGGTTTCACTTTTAAGTAAACATGATCACCAAAATTGAATTATTTGTGAACTCGTTTCAAGTATGCATAAATCTTATGTCGATATTGAGTTGTTTATAAATTATACTTAACATGTTTAACCACTTTTTCCATTTCTTTGAGTATATACATTCCCAACACTAACTGATTTTCAAGATGGTCCCATATTAGAGGCACTTTGCATCTTCTTCCATGTAATACCTCAAAGGGGCTCATCTTCAAATAAATTTGATATACATTATTATAGGAAAACTAAACTAAGTGGAGATAGTTGTATCACTTATTTGGCCTATCCATAACATACATTCTTAACATATCTTATAAGCTTTGATTGGTTCTTTCTATTTGACCATCAGTTTGAGGATGATAGAGTGGCCTAAAATTTAAATTTATTTTCATACATTCAAATAGACCCTTCCAAAATTTATAAGTGAGCTTGGCATCACAATATGAAATAAAAGTTTTTGGCATACCATGCAACCTAAACATCTACTTCATGAATATTTATACTATGTTAATGGCTTTAAGGGTTGATTTTATATTAGTAAAGTGTGTTTCTTTAATGATTTTATTTACCACTACCATAATAGCATCATGTTGCCTCCTAGTTTTTGGTAAGCCAGTGACGAAGTCCATTGATATTATTTCCCATTTCCATTCTAGAATGGGTAAGGGTTGTACCAACCTAGTTGGATGTTGATGGGATGCCTTCACCTATTGACATTGCAAGCATTTATCTATGCATTTAGCATCTTTTGTTTTCAAGTTAGGCCAATAAAATTGTTTCCTCAATGCAGCTATTAAATTTCGATAACGAGGATGCCTAGCTATTGGTTTCTTATATAACTCATCTAATACAAACATTTCTAGATTTGGATCATTAGTGTTAGCACCTAAATCTGCCTTAGGCTGAAAGAAGGCAAAATTCATGGTAACCAAAAACCACGCTCAGTGACGTAGCTAGCCCTACCAGAACATGAGAGGGCTCTCTCCGAGTCACATTCAGTGAATAAGTGAATGAAAAGGCCTGAGATGACTTACAGTGAACTACTTGTCTTAGGATATTAAGTGAAAATGAAAATAAGAAGTGATTTTAATGAATGACTATGTTTCTGGGATGTTATAGGACCACTGGACCTCAATGAACAGAGAACTTAATACAAAGGCACGGATTATTTCGTGAGGCAAGGTAGGTGGAAAAACTAGCAATTTAGTTTTAAGATAGTGCAGAAGGGAGAGATTGATTTAAGAGGGTGAAAAGGGCATGGACAACATGAATCCTTTTCAACAGAAGAATGAACACTGAACATGAAATTTTCCCACAGGCGGAGCAATAAAATTGAATTCTACCTTAGCTAACTTAGAAAATTTCAATGGAAATGAATATGAAATGAGCTATGAAACATATCAAGGTACATATGAAACATAAGAGACACATTTTCTACACTCACAACCACATGAATCTCATGAAACAGATCCACTACCTTTCATTAATCCTCTGTAAAAAATATACAATGGAGAAACAGAGTTTCTTTCCCACAGTCTCCCCGAAGTTACAAGCCAACCAACCCTTTGCCAATGTTTCCATACAATATATAGAATGTGCCATGAAGAGATAGAATGCCCAAGGGTTGGGGAGTTACTCGAATCATCACAAAATGAAGGCAGAGAGCCAAACATCAGCTACAGGTGCAGCGCCACAAACATGAAAAATGGCTTGGGTGGCCCTTTGCCTTCCTTTGCCACTTGGATAACTGACCATCTAGAGTGAAAATACTTATAAAACTACCTTAGGTGCCGAAAAACTGAGGTACATATGAGTGGGCCCACTTACAAAAATTCGGGAAGTGAAATTTCGCGAAATAGAGGCATTCTGGCACTTTTTCCTATATGTGTCGCGCCCTTTTCCTGTATGCGTCATGCCACTTTGAGGCCAGTTTTGAGGCACTTGACAAAGTCCAAAATGTATGCAAGTGTGCTCGTTCGAAAGCCTGGCCTGTTTAATTTCCAAACCAAGTGGAATTTTTGAATTTGGAGCTCATTTCCCCCTCCAAATCTTCATTCTCCCAAGACTGCTTCCTGTGTGTCAAAATAGGGGTAGTGAAGCCATTGTTTAGTGTATTTTGCCCTTTTGGTGGCCAATATCTTCTGCAAATTTCTTGCTCCCAGTGCCAGTAATCGTGATTTTTCATGCCAAATCCAAAAATGCAAACCATTTATCATTTGGAGCTCTCAATCTTACGCGTCGCACCGGTGACGCGACACGTATAGAGAAAAAACTTGTTTTTGTGCCAAAAATTTGTCATGTGACCAAAATTTCCCCAAATTTCTTGAAATTTGTGCTGGAGGTCCTCTATGAAGTGCTATGTTGTGCCAAGGAAGCTTCAGCAAAGATTCGAAGCCAATCTTGCTCTTTTTCCCCTTTGATGATGATGGTGTGAGGCTGGGTGCCTTTGTAATGTTTGTTACCAAGGGGAACAATGAAACAGGGATTGTTAGGAATGGAGTGATGAAATGGGGAGAGGGTTTATAGGGAGAATTTTGTTATGGATATGGGAGGATTTTGGGGTATTTTGATGGGGTAGGGTTTGGGGTTTCTATTGAGCAATAGAAGGAGGGGGAAAGGGAATATGAGTTTGGCAGTGTTAGGGTAGTGGTAATAGGAGAAATGACATGGGGGAATAAAAAACAGGGGTAGGGTAGGAAAAATCAAGCCTTGGAAACAATGACACTATTACACAACCCTGGAAAATGATATTTTCTTTGGTGTCTTCTTGTGTTTGCTTTATCAAATGTTTTATTCGTTCAGTCACCGGCAATAACCCACCATATCTTTATCAAATTTGATGCACAAGTGAGTTTGAGAGCCTACCTTGAAATTAGAGGGGCTTCACAAAATATTTGAGGGGGTTTTGGCATGTTCTGGGCGTTTTGTCTCTGTACGCCACGCCCCTGTCTGTGTGCACCGCGCTCCTGGTTATATGCGTCGCGCTCCTCCTCCTGTGCATTATGCTTTTTCCGGAAGACTTTTGGAGGCCTTCCCAGTGTCCAAATTGGGAGAAGGATAGCGCGTTGGAAAGGTATTTAAGCATACTTTCCAACGCAACTAGAATTTGTCAACGCTAAATTTATTTTCCATGTCAAAAATAAAATCTCCCAAGACTGGTCAAAATGTGCCAAATGAGGCCGCCTCAAGGCAGAGTGCTGTTGCAGTCAACTTTTGAATGCCTTCCGAAACCCCAAATGGAGCTCATGATAGCTCATTGGAAAGCTATTTGTCTCGCGTTATCATTGGGATCATCAAGAAAGTCATTTGGTGAACTAAACTGGGAGAAAACTTGATTTTTCCAAGGTCACTCAAGAGGTGCATCAATTCTCCCGAGGCAATTGTATTTTTGACATTTCTTCAAAACCATGACACCTGTCTAAAAAGTGAAGTAATTGTTTCTTCCTTGGTTTTTTGTGGACAAAAACCTCTCTCAGGTTTTCCAAATTCATCTTTCCTTGCTCAGAAAAATCATTTGAGTGAAATCTATTCCGATGTGTGGGACAAGGGATTTGTCGAAATGAAGCGAAATGAAGGGGATAAGTGGCTTCAAAATTCATGGGAAAATTCGTGGAAGTAGGGAGGGATGTTAGGTAGTAGGGGAAAGTGGAATATCAGAAATTGAGTGAGGGGAAGGGGTCCAAGAAGGCAAAAGACAGGCCCAACCTAGAAAATTGCCAAGTTGTAGCAAGAAACTAGGGTTTATGAGAAAATGAGGAATTTGGGGGATCTCAGTGATGGTAAGTGTTTGATAGGGTAATTTAAGGATAGGGGAAGGTGTATGAACATTAGGATACACATTTGTCCGATGATTTGACCGTCCAAGAGAAATTTCTTTCAAAACCCTAGCAGAGGGAAATGACCTTACCTAGGCGCAACTGAAGCATGAACAAGGTGTAAAACGACCGAGTGGAACTTGAGATGATGATGACAACCCTATGAATGATGGCAGACTCAGCTGAATAGTGACATAGACTGACATTTGGACAACTTTGAAAGGAGTGAAAGCAATCCCTAGACCTAATGCCTAGTGACCAAATTTTACTTGAAGACTCACTGAAATGATAAAATTTGACCTTGACACCTTAAAATCACTTGTGTAAGAGCATGTTTGATCACTGGAGGAAGGCTGCAAAGACTGTCACTAACAATTAGGAACGTAAATTATGTCTCTATACATTAGAAACCCTTGATCTTTTATTGAAAATCAACTTCTTCTTCAGCTAATAGTTCAGGTTTCTAAAATTTCTCTTTAATTTTCATGTATCCTTGATCAGAATCTATAGCTGATTTGATCTTTTCTATCAAACTTGTTTCCCAACTAATTGTAGAAATGGCACAAAATTGATTTAATTTTATGCTCAAGGCACCAACAATTTTTTTTTCTTTCGCTTTAACGTGTACAATTTCAAAATCATACTTAGTAAGGAATTCCAACCATATTTCTTGCCTAACATTCACAATTTCCAGGTAAAATATGTATTTGAGAATAATATTTTCTATTTTTAGCTAAAATTGCCTTCCTATGAGATAATCTCAATGTATTTTTAGATAGTGAATGATAGATGATAGTTCTAAGTCAAGTGTGGCATAGTTCTTCTCATTTTCTTTTAACTTTATGGATTTGTAATTAATTAGATGAACTTATTACATTAAAAAAACCTCCCAAACCTTCCTTCCCGACATCTGTTAATACTACAAAACCTTTATTATGGTCACCTAGTTTTAGATTACAACAGTAGTTGATGACCTCTTTAAGCTCTCAAAGCTATCTTAACACTTCCAAATCCATTCAAACATTTTCCAGTTATTTTGAAAAGAAGTAATTGGATGTGCTAGTTTAGAAAATACTTTTATAAATCTTATGTAATAACCTATAATTCCCTTGAATGATACAATATTAGATACATCTTTAGGTACTAACCATTGAGTAATAGCTCTTATATTTTCTAGATTCACAATAATCCCTTCCTCAAATACCACATGTCCCAAGTATTGAATTTGTTTATGGTAAAATGTGGATTTTCTAAACTTAACATCCAACTCATTTTCTCTAAGTCTTTGAAGAGAAACCTTCAAATGTTGATCATGTTCTTCTTTACTCTTCGAGCAAGCTACCATATCATATATGAATATATTGACAAATTTGTCTATAAAATGGCTAAGCACACTATTCACCAAGCACATGAAAGTGACCCATGCACTAGTGAGTCAAAATGGGGGTACGACGAACTCATAATGTCTATATCTTGTTTTGAATGTTATTTTGTGACGATCCTCATCGTTACTCCTAATTTGATGGTTTCTATATCATAAATCAATTTTTGAGAAAATTGAAGCTCCTTTGAAATGATCAAACAAGTCACCAATTTAGGGCAAAGACTACTTTCCTTTGATGATCATTTTATTAAGTTGTTTTTAATCTATACAAAGCTTAAGATTATCATTTTTATTCTTAATGAATATGACTAGTGCACCGCAAGGTGAGACACTAGGTATTATATACTTCTTATCATGTAGTTCTTACAAGTAAATCTTTAATCCAATTAACTTAATAATTGTTATTTTATATGGGGCTTTTGATACCGAAACAACTCAAGGAATGAAATCAATGGTAAATCTATATCACTTGGTGGAGGAAGTCTTGGTATATCGTTAGAGAAGGCATATTTATATTGCTCCAATATACGGTAGTCCTTTAGAGATGGTTTCTGACTATTACGAAAAAATATCTTCAATCTAGATTGCAAACATTTGGAAGCCTTTACGAGAAAATTTATTTAGTTGTAAGGTAAGAATTTCCCTACCAAAATATCTCTTGGAACTCCTTTTACTATAAAAGCTTCCCCTTCATCATTAATGCAAGAAAAATACTGTGTTAGGAAATTTAAAACCAATATGTGTTGTTCCGACCAATAAATACCAAAAGAATATCATCTGACCCCAAAGGTTAAATGTTTAGATTTAAGTGAGTGTTCCTTCTATTCATATTTAATAAAAAATATTTTCATATTTCTATAAGTTTCCTTTTATCTCTTGTGGCTAATTGTGCTAACGAGAGCTTACTTTACTTTACCTTTCTGAGTCCAAATATTTCAATTGTAGCAAGGGAAATTTAACTTAAAGTAGAACCAAGTTCAATTAGTACTACTATAATTTTCTTAAACTTATTACCTTAGATTTCCACCATAGTAGAGTGATGATCCCCTTGTCTCCCATCTAGAGCTGCACTAGTCCTTTGGATATTACAAGAAATATCACCAACTGTAGAAGCTTCTTGCAGATTATTTACTATCATTTTTTTTAGAGGGTTTTGAGGACAATATCCCCACAAACAGTTCTCATTGCAACCCCAACATTTAAGTGGTTGTCTCACTGATTCACAAAAAATTATGTTTCCTACTCCTACTTCTTGTCCATTCTTTTGTCCAAATTTCCTTTGCTAATTTACACTTCTATTGTAGTTTCCCATTTATTGGAAATATGTTGTGATTGATGGCAAAGGAAAAGAAAATACAATGGAAAATATTAGAAAAGACAATTGAATTGATAAATATGTTGTCATTGATGGAAAAGGAAAACATTGTTGGTAAAGTCAAAGGCGAGGGTAAATCTTTTTGGAAGAGGCAAGAAAATGGCAACTGCAAATGCATTGGTAAATATGTTATCATTATTAGCAAAGGAAAAGGCAAAGGTAATTGTAAAGGTGGAAGAGCATGGAAAATGATTAATCACAAGAATATTATCATGGTAGAAGTGATGGTATAGAGAATTTGGAGCCCATTTTGGAGTATAATATCATTGCATAAGTAGGTGAATCCTAAAAATATTGAAAGATCTCACAAAAATAGTTCTAGTGATATGTGGAAGTCTGAGAATGGCCTCCTGGATCGAACGTTACATCCAGTCAAAGTTGGTGACCTGAAATCAAAGTTAGTAAAGTTAAAATGTTATTGTAGGAGCCTTAGTGCATATCCAAAGTTGGCAAAAGTGCCAAACGCAGTGGTAAATCTAAGTGGAGCAGAAAAACATAGGACTTGGTAGACATGGCTGACAACATAGTAATGGGAAGCACTTCTATGAACGCAGGAGGAGCCTGCCTGACAGCCTAACGTAATAGAGTTACCCTGACCGTATGGTGAAGATGTATCATATTAGCACCGGGATTAATTTAGTGGGATGATGCCAGGTGATGAGGCCATTCCGACAGACATACCCTGACGGGTGAACCGAAAAGGATTACAAAGGTTGCAATAAATGAAAGATTCGAGCGATGGATGGTAGGACACACCGATGAAACATCGTCCAATGGGAAGCAACCCATCAGCCCTCACATTGATAAATCGGTCCGCTAAGGGCTACCCCAAAGGTCTAACAATGAGGGGGTGAAGCGAAGCACTATCCTGATGGAAAAAAAAGGAAATGGCTTGAACCAAGTTCTCTTTTCTAAAAATATTAGAAATTGACATTGGTGCCAAAATGAAGGTCGTAGGGCCCTTTCTCTCTCCTCGAGCAAGACATGTGGTGACATTTGATCATCACCAACATCGAAGGATAATGACCTTCAAACAAAGAAATTAGAGCATGACACATCACACTCATATTTGGCATTTTCGGGCACGCGAAAGGGGCATTTCTTGGTGACACATGTGACTAATCATTGTTCGACACATGGTACAAGTGACGACAGAATGACATCACCCTACTTGATGGATCCCAGCTAGATGATAATAGTGCACAAAAGGGATGCACTCAACAAGAGGTGTCGGGATCATGAGGCAACTAACTCATCATGAAGAGTTTTTCTTTAAGTACTATTGTTGCAATGGGAGGACCCCACATCGATAGGTTATCCCAGAGGATAAACCTTGAGGGTTTTGTTAATAGAGCAATAATACAATGCCTCGAGAAGCGGGGGATGAGACATGGTGCACTGATAGGTGGATAATTACATCCAATATGTAGGGGTAAGAAGAATTTATTTGCACAGTTTAAAGAATGGTTGGGATAAGAGCGTCGAGCTTTGGAGCTCTGACCTTAGTGTGAAGTCTTTTTTGTCATTTTCGATAGAAACAAGACCAATGGCACGAAATAATAAATGAAGAAAATAAGGTGGCATAGGGAACAAAGGCATTATTCTTGGATAAAGAGTTGCGAAGACTCTTAAGGAAGCTAAGCACTTTCCCTTTGGTCATTTCACATAGAAATGGAACCAATGGGATGGAGCCATTAACAAAGGAGTTTGTCCCGCGAAGGGTTTAAACAGGGTAAGTGCTTGAAGCTTGACCAAATGATCGTGGAGACCTCGTCCTATGGTAGGAAAGTAGGAAGGTGCCAACACAGAAAGGGCTTAGGATAAAATGGTAGAAATGCTAGTTTTGGAAGTTAATTTAGGAGTTGATCCAAGGATAATTGCAGATAAAAATAGTAGAAGGCCAACTAAAACCTGTTAAAAAGCTAGAATTGCTAAAATTAGCAGTTTAACTAAGAAATTGAGCCTAGAAGTCGATATTAGAGTTTTTTGAAGGTTTATAACTTGGTGACAATGCAACCTTATATTCAAACAACATGCTTTATCTTATATATATAGTTGGAAGTGATTATAGATTTGTCACTTGGTCTATAGGAACAATTTCTCAGACATCATTTTTCATAATTTACTTGTATTCTTTTGCATTATATTCCTTAATTCTTAATTTTTATTTGCATCTCCATAGGAGGAGGGTTCAAGTTTAATGAGTTTGGTCATCTAAGCCCATAATACGTTTTAGGTCTTTTACTTTCTCTAAAAGTTTGTTTTGTTGTGTGACCTTCTACTTCTTGTAGGGTGTGAGTATGTTCTTTCCATATAGAAAGGGATGCATTGAGTTTTTCAATAATTTTCAAGAATAAAATTTAATACCCTTTACCACAGTTTTCTCTTTTATGGGACCATATTAGTATTATTCCAAGATATTATGGAATCATGATCATTTTAAGTTGTTACCACCATATTCTCTTAAAAGGTAAGGATCTATTTCTCCACCAATCTTGTCGTTATATCCATCAAACAACGAGTGGAAAAGTGTAATGAATTCTCAAGACTTAAATCAAATACATATTATTCATCTTGTCAAGTAAGATAGGAGATGCATAGATGAAACCCTCAGAAATCAATGAAGTTTGTAGATCGACACCTAGATTTTGAAGTATTCTTCTCCTCTCTTAATGCCTCAAAGTATAAATGGTGATATTTTCTTGAAATTCGGTTATGAAACAATAGATATGAATAAAAAAAATGATAAAAAATGTAGAATATCTCATGTTTAGGCCATATATTATAGATCTCACCCAGCTCCGCAACCTCCTCTCAATTCACAGTTTCTACAAGTTATGTATAAAAGAGCTATGGTTTTCTACAAAGATGAATATTCTCACAATAGTTGAATTCATTTGAATATATGCTCGTATCATACAATAGTTTTTACATTCCAAATGGACAAGATTACCCTTCTCACCATCAATGCCACAACAATAGATAAATTCAAGTGTCAAGCCTCACGCTCATCTTAGATTTCACGTTACTTCTCAAAGATCTCATTGTAATCCACACTCTTGTGTGCCTCTCACAAAGCCTCAACCTGGTTGTTGTACTCAAAGTGGTAAAGTATATATCTTCCTTACATTGAGGGGGTTACTCATAAGATTGTTAGGGTTTTCTGTAAAAATGATGTTTTCACTAATGGATAAAATTGATCCACACGACCTTAAGGTAGTTTACAAAATTGATTGTTCTTGTAGAAAAAGTTATATTAGAGAAAAATGAAGTTCATTGCAAATGAGATTGAAAGAACAATGAGCTCACACTAAAAATGAAAGATCTAGTGCTTGAGCCCTTTCCCTAAAAAACTAAGCACCATATATACTTGATACCACTATGAGAAAAGGAAGATGAGGGAGGCACTTGAAATAATTAAGCATTGGAAAAGTCCCACTAAAGATGGTGGCATTGAGATGAATAGGTGCTTGCTTCCTCTAATGAGATAGGTTAGTTCTACCAACTCCTCTTCATTTCAACATTTTAGGTATATCTAACCCTAACTTTATATTATTCTCTCATAATAATAATGAGTAATATTAAGATAAAATAAAAATAATAAAATATTTTAATAATAATTAATATTATAGTGACATATGTTCTATTTATTTAACTCATTAATTTCAATATTCATCTCTTAATTTAAAATAATAATAAAAAAAAAAGTTTTAATAATTTTACTTATAACTAAATATATGTAATATTTCAATATTAAAATTTAATAATATTATAAATATTATTCAAATAAAATTTAATAATTTTAATATATTATCATCTTAGGTTTATTTAGTTTTTACTCTAATAATATTAATAATAATTATATTATTGATATTAATATTATTAAGGTAAGATTGGTATTTTAGGTTTTTAGCCCACCCTTATGATTTTGTGTTTTATTTTATTATTTTGGTATTTCTTTATTCACATTCTCTTTGCTTTATTTTTTCTTTAGTGGTGATGATGGATCCATTTTGGGATTAGAAAAGTGGACAAACTATGAAAACTAATGTGGACAATCCAAATTCTTCTACATGCTAATAATTGACACTAGTGAGAGAAGACAAGCAAACTGGTAGAAATGACTTAAGCCATTGTATTGATACTAGGATATGGATTTATAATACATCAATTTTACCTTGTAGATATAGATCTAGATCTCACACGAAACTCATAAGTGAATGAGACAATACTTCATCAAGATAAGAATTACAATTGATGAATGTGTGGTCTAGGATTTTATGATTGTCTAGGGACTCATACTCTAACAATATATACCATATGTCTACCCATCTTATGGGAAAGGCCCCCTCTATAATCTATATACATTATAAGTAACATGCTTAGGACCGAACCAATATATTTTTCAACAAAGGATGCCTTAGGTGTGAATGTCCTTACTTGATGAATGGAACCCATTTCCCACTCACAAACCAAAACAATGTTTTAATGGGATTCTCTATTGTATACATATCTTCATTTATTCATCTACCTTATGTGCACATCCTTTAATCCTAAGCCATCAATATTAGTTGTTCAAGTAAGTTTTGGAAAGAGAACACTCCATATTGTATCAAATTTCAAAATTGGTTTTGAATTTGAAATATAAACTACATAATTTATTTAAAAGATAATTCCATGGTTTAAATTTCTATTCATTTACTTTGTGATTTTTAATAGTGATTTAACAATTTAGTTGCTACTTTGAACCCAACATCATTTAGTATTGCTAAAGAATACTTTAATAGATTAAACTTTTCATTACATTTTACCATAACTTTTAGATGAAGATAATATTCTATAAGTATTAAATTTTAAAATAAATTTTCAATTTTAAATATAAATTAGATATATGATTAAGAAAACTGAAAATTATAATATGGCTTTTAAAAGGTTATTGTTTTTTTAACTACAAATATTTGATATTCAGAAATATAAATTAGATATATTATTAGGTAAATATTCTAGGCACATACTTATCTATGTTAACAATTTAATAATAAAAAACGTGTTTAAAATCAAAATCTTAAATATAAATATTTTTGAAATCCTATTATATTATTTACTAAATTAAAGATTATATAGTCAAACAACATTCAGCAGCAATAAAAACCTGTAATAAGAATGATAGCATGAAGTTAAAGCCAAGAGGATCCATAAATGAAGATTTGCGACCCTATTGGGTAAATTTATCAAGATTTTAAGGACCCCAAAAACGGTGTTGGCTAAAATTATCAAGATTTTAATGCCTATCCATTTGACTGTAAGGTGACCACCTTTGCGAACAAGCCGACTTCACTATTCTCTATTCTGCCGACGTAACTAACCCATGCCCCACACTTTTATCGAGTGAGTATGAGTATATTTAAAACGTAGTTTTAAAGGAGAAAAATCACATAACAAAGATTTCGTACAAGAATTATATTATTTGCAGACGTCAAAATGGGTTCCAAGGATGATAGCATTCCAGAAGAGTATGTGGATATCCTGGTGCAAGAATTTGCTTATGATCCAATTCGACTATGCCCTACAGAAGACCGTGTTCAAGTTCTTTACAACCGCAGGACACTGGAGACCATTTGGGACACCAAATATGAAGCCGTTAATCCCTTCACCCGCCAGCCCTTTGACATCAACAATTCCATTCCCCAGGCTGAGCTGAGGCAACAGATGCGTGAGTACTTCCTCCGCAACCCAAGCCTAAGCCTGCAGGTCATTCCCGACTATTCTAAAGTGTTGAGAGAGACAGAGATGAAGAATTTGTTAAATGAATTGATTGCAGAGTATGAGCATCTAATAAATTCGACTAAATCGAAGAAGAGAAAGCGGCAGCCAGAAGAAGATATCTGGAAGCCTGTGTGGCAGAGATTTAATCTCCTGCGTCTATATTGCCAGCACAGTGCAGAAAATAGGGAACTGTTTTCTTCCATCAAAGGATACGAATTCTTGTACCGAGTGATAACTGAGAAACTACTTCAATTGTGTTGTCGCTATCATTCCTGTGATGATGCTAAGGAAGTGGGCAAAGAGGTGGCTCGAATTGTGGATGTCATCGGTTTAGAAGAAAGCGATTTGCGCACTGCACCTGAAAGCTTTTTATGGACGTTGGTACACATTTTGTGCTATCTCTGCGACAATTGCAATTATATGAAAATCCATGGTACGATTCTAAGAATTTTTTGTCGGATTTTTCATGACAGCAATATTGATTGCAAGAAGGTTTTGTGTTCCTGCGTAGTTCAAATGGCTCTTTATGTGTTGGAACGGTGCCATAATTTGGAGGGGGAGGGCATATCTAATGAAGATGTATACAACGGAGTTTCAGTCCTCAAATCTGCCTGGCTGAAAAACAGGGCATCATTTCATTTACATAATTCGTCAAAACTGCCTGACGATTTAATCGACATTATCGTCAAGGTAGCACAGATTTCCATTTCCCGCCTCAAAGATTTGAACGTTGCAACTAACAACCACCACGAAGATGATGAAAAGGCGAAGAATATTAATCTGATTAGCATAGCACTTGAGCGAGTGCTCTGCTTAATTAATTTGACACTCAAAGTTACATCATATGATTCGGGAAGACGGGACTTATTTGATTGGTGCAAGCGAAAGCTACAAATTTCAGGTATCGGAGAAGTAATCGTCGGACTCGTGGAACTTGTCCTCGCTGGCTACAGATGCTTGCAGGGGTCATCTCAATTGCAATTTTCTATAAACATTGCAGCGATACTTTTTAAAGGAAACTGTGCTTGTCGAATTAGGGACAAAGGCGACAAAGACATTGTCCTAGTCTTTAGACGTTTTCTTAAAAGTGGTATCGTGGATGATGATCAGTATTCTAGTGTTAAGCCCTCACTGCAACGCTACCTCATCCAATTAGAGTGTCTGTGCCAATTTCACAACCACTACCACACGTAATTTTTCTATTTATTCTGTCATTTTATGGTGTTGTGTGAAATTTTTTTGTTTTCAATAAGGTAATTGTTCAAATTGTAACTAGCCCACACAGTTTTTCTATTTATTCTGTCATTTAGGGTGTTGTGCATGGCTTTTTTTTCCTGTCTTCGACAAGATAATTGTTGAAATTGTATCTATCGCACAGGTTTTTTATTTATTTTCTCATTTTAGATTTTAGATATTTCATATATAAGAAATTTAATTTATCATATGATTTTTTAAGTGACTTTTCGCTTGTTTTTAAACTCAAAATATGTTTAATAAAATAAATTTTGATTAACTTTAAAATTCAGATTATGTTTTACCATAATTTTTTTGGTGAAGACAACATTCTACATTTTATCAAAATTTAAAATTAGTCTTGAATTTTAAATATAAACTAGATATTTCTTACTATGAAAAAAACTCTATAATTTATGTTTCTATTAATTTATTATATGTGTTTTA
>APFE030240653.1:0-13991 GCA_000404065.3 Pinus taeda | reverse complement strand
CCTCATATGCAACTTCAGCTGGGAGTAGTGGCGTAGAAATTGAAAATTTGATGGCATCATGGTCTTTGGTCACCTTCTTCTACCCTCTTCGTGGAGGCACATATGTCGGAAGCATAGTGATTGGTTTAGCATCCTCGACATCCAACTCCTTAATCCTCTAGTGGAGTTCCTCTTCTTCTAGATCTAGGGGAACAAAAGGTTGCTTTTTCTTGTCCATGTTTCCCTTCTGCTGCACATCAGGTGCTTTCTGGGTGACTGTTGCACTAGTTCTGTGACTGGCTTCTTTTGATTTGGCTTAGAAGCTGACTGCTTTGGCCTACACGTCCTTGGCACCAGAGGTACTTGCTGGTGTAGCTTCTATGCCCATGGCTTCTGGAGAAAGGGCCTCAGACACCACAACCTTAGAATTCATAAGCTCAAATATCATCTCCAAAGAAACTTGACACAATGTATCATAATAATGAGCTAACCCTGGGTGCTTGAACAAAACCTCCCAATCTTCTCGGTGCATGAAAGAAATTCTAAGACAAAAAAGTGTTTTTTTACATACCAATAGGACATACTTATAGTGATTTTCAAATTTGAATCCGACCATTCCCTCCATAACTTTGTCATAAATGCATCTTTGGAAGCATATTTTCAAATATTTTTGCCTTAATTTCCACCTACTGATCCTCCTAATGAGATTTTCTTAGCCCAATCAACTATAGTGATTACTCCATGACACAACATCCTTAGCATAACTTCATCTATTACACCCTTGTTAAACATTATGCAACCTGCTTGCTGCCTTGTCCTCCTAGTCGAGCAGTGTAGTTTATAGTCCCATGCTTCCTTTCAACTGCTTGGAGCACTAGGACTGACCTGCATCCATATAGTCATTGCGTAAGGGCATGATCCCCCGTATACAACTTCAGTCAGCTCCCGTTCACTTTTCCCAGAAAAGGTTCACCATTCAACTTCGTGAGCTAAACTACACCTCCTTTTGTAATTTCCTTGACAATATATGGTCCTAACCAATGCATTTGGAATTTACCCAGAAATTTGGTGAAATTACTATCGTATAACAACACATGATCATTTATCTTGAAAGTGCGAAGCTTGATATGGCAACCATGCCATGCTTTTTAGCATTCCTTCTATACTTGTTGGTGGAATCCTGCTAAAAATTGGTCCTCCTCTAACTCCAGTAGCTATGCGAGCTGTTCCTCCAAGGCCTCGCAATCCACCATGTCTGTCAAAGATGCCATGCGCAAGCTAGGTACAATTTACTCCATAGGCATCACCACTTCGACCCCATAGACCAATATGAACGGTGTTTTCCCTATCAGCTTCTTATAGGTTGTCGTATAGGCCCATAGTATTGCAGGTACATGCACATCCCAGTCATTCCGCTATGCATTACATACCTTCGTCAACACGTTCTCCAAAATTTTGTTAAAAGCTTCAATTGTCCCATTTTCCTTTGGGTGATATGGTGTGCTTTTCTGATGGTAGACCTGAAATTCATCTGTCATCGCATTAATCATTCCATTCAGAAAGTGTGTTCCCCAATCACTCATTAATTCTTTCAGGTATCCAAACCACGTTAAGACATATTCAAATAAGAACTTTGTTGCAGTAGCCATTATACAATCTTTCATTGGTTGTACTTCCACCCATCTGGTTAAATATTTTGTGGTAGTGATAATGTAGCGCAAGCCCGTTTTATGTCTAGATGGATGAATTGGCCCAATAAATTCAATCTCCCACTTCTCAAATGCTTGCAAAGATTCCTGAGGATGTAGTTGTAGTTCATCCCTACGCGATGGTCTACCAGTCCTTTGACATGCATCACATGCCTTACATTATGCTTTGGAATCCTTATGTAATGTTGGCCACCATAATCGTATGCGCAAAATCTTCTATGCAGTTGATTTCCTTTCATAATGACCTCCTGCAGCTCCCCCATGAGCTTCAGCTAGAATACTATCGCACTCAAATTGTGGCACATACCTCTGCAATATTTCACCTACCCCCATTTTCTACAAATGTCTCGTGATGACCAAAAAATATGTTGCATGAAATGCTATTTATTTCTTCTGCTAAGTTGTATAGCCTTTATGTGCCCTCCCTGTAGTTAAGAATTCAATAATGTCAGTAAAATGGTCATCTGCTACATGTATTGTAAAGAGTTGCATGTGTAAAAACCCTTCCTCCAAATTATTGGGTTCTTCACCTATTTCAATCCTTGATAGATGGTCGAGATTGGCATTCAACTAACCAGGCTTCACAATAACTTAAAATTATATTCCTAAAATAATAACAACCACCCACAAATCTTCGCCCCCAACATAGGCTTGTTGAGCAGGTATTTAAAGGCAAAATGATCTTTATACAACTTGAAATGCCCCCCAACAGATAATGCCTAAATTTTTGTAGTGCATAGACCATGGCCAACCCTTCATGCTCTATCATTGAATAATTTTTTTCATCCTTTGATAACTTCTTATTTGCGAAGGCCATAGGATGGTCTATTTTAGCTTCGCCCACCTGTGTTAGTACTGCACCCAATGCAATGCAAGAAGCATCCACATGTACATGAAACTCCTTCTTCCAATCGAGAAATAATAGGATTGGAATAGTCACCATCTTTTCTTTTAACACATCTAAGTTGTGTTGACATTCATCATCCCAACAGAATGTCGCATCCTTCTTCAACAGTTTTTCCATGGGAGCGGTAATTTGAGCATAGGATTTAATGAATTTTATATAGTATCTAGTGTATCCCAGCATCACGCGTAGCTGCTTGACATTCCTAGGGACCTCCAAGTTCACAATTACAATGATATTTGCAGGGTACACCATCAATCCTTGTTGACACACGACATGACCTAACATGATCCCAAAAGGAATAAAGAATATACATTTTTTAAAATTCAACGCAATCTAGTATCTTCAACATGTATCCAACATAAGGCGTAGACTTGCTACATGACATTTTACCAATCCAAACATGATCTAGTCATCAAAGTATACTTCCATAAAATTTTGAATTAATTCTTTGAATATTTCTATAACTATGCAAAAATATTGCAGGCACAAACTTCAATCCAAAAGGCATAACAGTGTAAGGAAAGCACCCCCATTCTATCACGAAGGTGGTTTTGCTTCAGTCCTCTGGTGCAATCTTAATTTGATGATAACCAGAAAACCCATCAGTAAAGGAATAGGCCTCCTTCCCTCCCACATTATCTAACACTTCATCTGTAAATGGTGTTGGAAATGGATTATGAATACTTGCACCATTCAGCTTCCTCAGATCTACGCAAATCCTTATTTCACCCTTTTGTTTCTTCTCTTGGACTAACATCAGGCTCACCCAAACAGACTCTTCAATAGATTCTTGCTGGCTTGTTGGGGCCTAATCCAGGTTCAGCGTTAATTAGCCAAACAAATCCCTATACTACTTGCCCTTTCAGCATCAGCCCGCGGAGCGCAGACCAAAGTCTCACCCGAAGCAGTATGGGGGGATGTTGGAACCAAGTTTCCGCACCCTGAGATGGATGTGATGTTGGTTTATTCGTTCTATTCCTGCTTTCGTGCAGGTCGTTAAGTTTTATGGCTATGTCTGCCTAGCCCCTTATTCCTCCCTTTGATACCTCTGCGAAAGGGTACGGATGACCTTTATGCAGCCCTAACCTTCAATTCAGATACTTTCACGTTGCTAACGCTGCATATTGCATGGATTTTCAAGTTATCTTAAGAATCTTACTTATCTTATTAGATGATCATAATTAGTAGCACGTAAATAGATGTTCTTACTTGCGTTCACTTAACCAATGTAACTACATACATTCATGCATCATATAAGCATTGTAAATGAAATTCATACATAACATGTCAATATGCATTAGTTGGAACAAAGACACAAGAATTGCAGAATACATCTCTTTATTGATATCTTCAAGTGATTACAGACTCTATACACCCTGCACACATAGTTTCAGGGGTTTGTGCACTCAGCTATGGACTTCCACCTTAGGCCTTTGCACACTCAGTTGGAGCCTCTACCTATGCTACGACTCAAAACCTAGACTACTTACTTTAGATCTATGACTTTCTGAGACTTATCTAAACTACTTAGAGCTTACTTACTTAGCTCTTTTTATACAATCCCATGATCTACAGACCATGGATAGATCTTTTACAACTGACTTTACTTTACAAAAATAAGGGCAGACATCCCTTTATGACTCATGACACCTTCGCGCTCCACGACCACAAAATGCGAAGAATTTACAATTTTATTACAAAATTTGACCCAAACATGGGCTTTTAGCCCTAAAACTATCCTTGGGGGATCCCATTCCTAATATACCCCCAACACAAATATCATGACTCTCCCTCGAGTCACTCAGCAGGTGCATAGATATTGGTGCGAAGACCTTCTGGCTCGACCCATATGACCGCAACCTCGATAGTGCATTGAGCTCCTGCCTGCTTCGCATCTTCGACCATCTGCTCGATCACTACTCTTGAACTATCAGCCTGAAGCTTTTACTGAGTTTCTTGCAGATTCACAAGCTTTTCTTCAATACATCCTATTACCATGTAAACCTCATCCATCCAGTGCTTCAGTCATGCCTTCAACACTGCTTCTTTGTGTAGCGCTGCATCAACCTGTTCTTTCAGTTGCTTAGCCTCCTACAGATTTTCTAGTCTTTTTGTTAGCACGATGGTTCTCGCTGTGCCCTTAACCTCATCATAGCGTTGTTGTATCTCGAATGCTTCTTTCTCTAGTTGTTGTACATTGGGGTCCTCCTGCAATCTTGTTAGGACCTCAAACACTTGCCCAAAAGTCGTATGCAGTCTACTTTTGCACTTTCAACTATTGCTACTAGTTCTGTGATAGTGGTTGCCCGCTACTCCACTTCTGGTGGAGTTGAAGCTTGGGCCTTCAACTGTAATTCCATGATTTTCTGGTTCAAATCAAACTGAACCTTTGCCATCTTAGTAGGAGTGTCACGCACCCCTGTAGCTAGCTTGCGGATGCGCACCTTGACTAGCTCATCCTTAGGAATGGCCAACTTTGGGACCATTTGGCATGCCTCCTTGACAACCTACATAATATGTTTATTCTGATTGGTCGCCTCGATCACAGCGGCAATGGTAAAGTCTCACTATAGTGCCATATGCTCATTGTTGATTCGATGTTCACTGATTACTTGGAGGGCACAGTGCTCATGGGCCCTCAATTCTACAATCACTCCATCCTGCAAGAGGTGGAGTGCTTCACTAGGGAACATTGCTAGATTCAACCCTACTCCCTTTAGTGTGCTGATAGTGGGCTTGTCAGCTTCATTCTCTGTAGTCAGTGCTCCATCAAGCAGCACTATTGCATTAGAGGCCTTTGAGTGCAGCATTTCGGTAGCTTTTGAAGTGTCGATAGCAAGGCTGGTAGACACCATACCAGCCTGCAATGTGTGGATCTACAGGTCCTGTAAACCTATCTGGATAGACCCCAATATTATCTAATTCTGCTACTCAAACTACTGTAGGGCCTCCGTGGTGACATCCCGCACTATGTCACCGATGTCGAGAAGATCACCTTCTGTTAGCGTGATAGGGTCTAGTGATGTCTTGGTATCCTTTGATTTCTTCCTAGACCCTCCTTTCTCCTACTCCCTTAGGTGCTTGATACAAGTGGACATCTCTTGTGGGTCCGTTTCATGCTATTATGTCTGCTTGTCTATCTCCACCTCTGTCTCAAGTGAAGATGACCTCGCGCCTTTGTTAGAGCCTCGCTCTATCCCACTTGTCTGCTTTGTTATCTATTGTGTGGAATTGTGCTCCACTTAGGCCTTGTCAGCAGCCTCCTTCTTTCTCTTTTCAGCCAACTGAGTCATCTTTAGCTTGGCCTCCTCCTTCTTTCTCTGTGCAGCGGACTTGCTTCCTCCCACTCCCAAGTCCGTTGTAACGCGCCACTCTACTGGCCATTGATAAAGTACCGCATCAATGGCATCATCTATTTCTTGGTAAGGCAAGTCATACCATTTCTACACAGGGTCCTTCTGCGCCCTAATGGACACATGGTGGAAGTCTTCTTTAAACTCTGCATAGCCCTATAGGTTGGCGTACATCGTAGGCAACAATCACGGTTTGTGATTAATGGCCATGTGGATATTTATCTTGATCAAGATCCAAAAGATCTTGTTGTCCTTAACGCATTGTGCAACCTTGGTCACCCACAGCGAAGCATACTTCGCTACTTCTAGTAGGTCTGGCGTGAACGAAGGGAATTGACTATCCTCTAGCAGCTCCCACACTACCAGCACAATTGATAGCAAGAGCCACGTGTAGTGGAATGTCTTACTGAAATCCTGCACTTCGCGGCAGTTTGCTATGAATTCTTCACGAAGTTGGCCTGACCAGCTGAACTAGACTCCTTTGGCACACTAGGCTGCTAGTGTGACAACATGCACTGGCACCTCATCGGCACGACATTTCCTCATCACTTTCCTTGCAAAGATCTACTTAGCTACCTTTACAGCAGTGTCACAGATGCTAGATATGGCATATCCGCGTGGCTTATTCACCAGTTTAAACTTTTCTTTCATGGATTCTGTGAGGACTTGCTCGCCACCTTTTCTACCAAATATCATTGTTGGATTCTCTCCTATATACAGAATCCACATTATCATGTGAATCAATCTATCTGTGATGGGTATTGGCTCCTCCAACCAGAGACACCCATCATGCACCAAGCACAGTAGCTGCTTGATGACCAATACTATAACCGGGATGTGGTTGTAGTGCGACACCCAAAGCAAGTTGAGAAACCTTGCCTTATCTACTCCTCTGAGCCACCTCCATAGCTCTAATGCGGTCATTCCAGTGTTTGTATCGATGATACAGTGCATCAGCTGCTCAGTCGCTAGGTGTGGGAACTTCTCGTAATTGGCCAAGTCCTAGCCCTCAAGTTTTAACAGTGACACCAAAACCAAACGCAGTCCTTAGAAAACAATCTCATCCAATAGCAGAGGGGTTTGTAGGGGGGTATTTCTCTCATCAATGTCTTTCAGTATCTTGGTCTTGGCCTTGTGCAGAGGGACATACTTAGGCAGTCGAGTGATAGGGTCAACACCCTGGGTTTCAACTTCCTCCACTTCAACTCCCACATCCTCATCATCCATCGGGATGTCTTCGATTTCTTCCTCCTCCGACTCCAAATTTATATCTTTTCCCTTCTCCTGTGTAGTGGACTTCAGTGGTTTTCTTCTTGGTGATGCGTGCCCTAGTATTGTAGGTTGCTTTCCATTTTTATCCTTCGTAACTTCCTTGGTTGTGGTGGGCTTTGGTCTCGGCATTCTTGGTGATTGAGGAACTTGGGCTAATACCTTAGCAACCTATGGAGCAACTACTTCTGCCTCCATCTCAACTTTTGACACCAACTCCTCTACTTTGGTATTTATAGCTTCTATGGGTGCCAACATATCACTTTCCAATAGTGCTCGCAATGTCTCTGGTAAATTTGCAAACACTGGAGTCACTTTCAAAGCCTCAAAGAATTCTCGGTTCATGTGTGCCTAAGAGCTCAACAACTCAATTCTCAAAATGCCAAGTGTTTTTCACTAGATAGCCACTTGTAATTTATAGGGCATTTTGAATTCAAATCTGACTATTCCCCCCAAATCTGAGCCATAAATTTCATCTTAATTGTCGACTGCCCACTCCATTTGTCTGCATTTCTACCGTCAAATCATGAATAGTGACTTTAATGGTCACTTTTCAACCGACCTGTCTGATTTCTCGCTTGGTAGTGCAGCTCCCTTCGCACTGCCGCAAACCTTGTGACACTTCCTTGCTTTGCACAATCCTCCAATCGTGCAACTCCCCAACCTAGGTAGTATAGTTTATAGTCCCACTTCTCCTTTCAACTGCCTAGAGCGTTAACATTGTGCTACCTTCATCTAGTCACATGGTTGGACACCAGTGTATGGATTCAATCGACTTCCATTCACCTTTCCTAGGAAGGGTTCTCCATTCAATTTGACTAGTTGTACCACTCCTCCGTCGGTAATCCCCTTAATGACATAGGGCCCTAACCAGTGAATTCTGAATTTTCCTGGAAATTTATCAAACTTGCTATCAGATAACAAAACCAGGTCATTTACCTTAAAGGTGTGCAGCTTAATGTGTCGGTCATGCCATGCTTTTTTGCACTGCTTTTGGACTTGTTGGTGAAATCTAACCAAAAATATCTCTTCCTCAAGCTCAGTTAGCTATGCAAGCCTCTCCTCCAAGGCTCCATGATCCATCAACCTATCAGTGCTGCTATGTGCATACTAAGCACAATATATTCCATAGGCATTACTAGTTCAACACGATATACAAGCCTAAAGGAAGTTTGTCCAATCAACTTCTTGCATGTTATTCGATAGGCCCATAATACTGCGGGTATGTGTAGGTTCCAATCACTTCACTAATCATTGCAAACCTTGGTCAGCACATTCTCTAGCACTGTATTTAATGCTTCCACTATCCCATTATCCTTCGGGTGATAAGGTGTGCTCTTCTAGTGATATACCTGAAATTCCTCTGTTAGTGTGATGATCATCTCGTTTAGAAAGTACATACCGCGATCACTCATTAAAATATTTGGACAGCCAAATCACGTCAGTATATACTCAAAGATTAAATTTGTAGCAGTTTCACCTGTGCAATCCTTCACGGGTTGTGCCTCTACCCAACGAGTCAAATACTTCATCGCAGTGATAATGTATCTTGCTCCCCTCTTTCCTTAGGCCTAAATGGGTCCCACAAAATCTATTGCCAATTTCTCAAAGGGTTGTAATGTCATTTGTGGATTCAGAGGCATCTCATCCCTCTGTGATGGCCTGCCAGTCCTTTGACACACATCACACACATTACAGTATGCTTTCGAGTCTTGATGGAGGGTTGGCCACCAAAACCCGCTCTTCCTGCATAATGTCCTCCCGCGATGTCCCCATGAGCATCCATAAGGATGTTGATTCTTTCAAACTCGGGTACATATCGTTGCAATATCTCATCAAACCCCATTTTATACATATGCTTAGCAATGAAAGAAAAATCTATCACGCACACCACTAACTCCTTCTTCTGATCGATGGTGTATCCCTCTAGGGTAGTTCTTGTCATTAGGAAGTGTATTATATCCTCAGAATTACCATCTGTGATGTGCACTACAAATAGCTACGTGTCAGGAAATCCTCCCTCCAAATTCATGGGCTCTTCCCTTATTTCAATGCGCGACAGATGGTCTGGTCCCGTGTTCAGTCGTCCAAGCTTCACAATAACTTCAAAATCATATTCCTGGAATAATAACAGCCACCTGAAGACTCTCACCCCCCCAAAAAAAAAAGGTTATTGACAAGGTACTTCACCGTGGAGTGATATGTATACCTCTTAAAATGGCCACCTAGCAAGTAGTGTCTAAACTTCTGGAGCATGTATACCATGGCTAACCCTTCACACTCAGTGGTGGAATAGTTCCTCTCTACCTTAGATAACCTTCTTGTTGAAAATGTGATAGTATGGTCCAAGTCTCCTCTACCAAAGTGTGTCAGTACTGCTCCCAATGCTATACATGACGCATCAACATGTACATGAAACTCCTTCTTCCAATTTGGGAAGACTAGGATCAGCATAGTGATCATCTTTTCTTTCAATACATCTAAGCTCTTCTTATAGTCCTCATTCCAGTAGAATGTGGCATCCTTCTTCAACAACTTCTCTATAGGTGGGATGATCTGGGCATAGCCTTTGATGAACTTTATGTAATATCTTGTATGTCCTAGGGTAGCGCACAACGACTTCACACTCCTTGGTGCTTTCAAGTTCAATGTCACTATGATCTTTGTGGGATCTACCATCAGTCCCTACCTACAAACCACATGACCCAGCAGGGTCCCAAAAGGAACACAAAATGGGCACTTCTTCAAATTGAGCACAATCTAGTATCTTCGACAAGTATCTAGCATCAAGCATAAATTGGCTACATGGCATTTCACCAGCCCAAAAACAGTCTAGTCATCAAACTATACTTCCAAGAACTTATGAATAAATTCCTTGAACTCAGCAACGACTACGCGCAAGAAAATCACAGGTGCATTCTTCAACCCAAATGGCACTACAGCGTACTAGAAACAACCCCACCCACTTGTGAAGGTTTTCTTGCTCCTATCCTCTAGAGCGATTTTAATATGATGGTACCCAGAGAACCCATCATTGAAGGAATATTATTCCTGGCCACCTACATTGTCCAACACTTCATTAGTGAAAGGAGTTGGGAAAGGATCATGTATGCAAGCGTCATTCAACTTTCTGAGATCCACACATATCCTTATTTCATCCTTCTTCTTCTTCTCCTATACCACCATTGGGCTTACCCAGTCAGATTCTTCCACGTGCTTAGTAATGCCTGCTGTGAGCATCTTATCTAACTCTAAGTGGACCTTCTCCTTATATTTTGGATTGAGATGATAAGGTATTTTCTTAAACGGTTTCGTGTCAGGATTCAATGGGATCTTCATAACACCTAGGTCCTTGATTATCCCTTTTAGATCCATAAACTTGGTAGGTAATAAATTTTGGTATTCGCAGAGCAATTAAACGTCCTTATCCACTGTCGCATCATCCCAGTAATCTCCAATCTTCGTGAATTTGGGCTCTGCCTCCCTACCAATGTTTACTTGTTTTGTTTTCAGCAGCGCGGTTATGTCAGGATTCTCAATCTATGGTCCTTCAACCTCACGGTGGCCTTTGGTTTCAGGGATGTTAATCTTTCACAGATCCTCATCTTCTTCTTCAGTGGTCACATTATAGCATTCTAGCGCGTGACTCAGCTGAGTAGACCACTCAAGCTAAATCATGTCCAAAGGATCCTGCAGTATCCTAAATATTGTTGCCTTCACCTCTTGCAGTTCCTCGTCAATACAGTCAAACCCATCTTCAAAGTTGAATGTCATTATGAATCCTTTGTGTAGAATATCCCATTCACCTATACCATGGTGGAGCTCTATTTCTACATATCATTTCATCGGGACGACATCCAGGGTGTGACAGAACAAGTGCAGCCATTCAAGTTGGGGCTTCTCTCCATAAGGCTGAATCCATTTGGCCAAATGTGCGTGCGAATCATCTTGCCCATCATAATTTTCTGTTATTCATACCTTTGGCTTCCCTAAGCGTGTTCTCATAATCCTCCTACATTAACGCCAATAATCAAAGCTTCCATTATGCGTACCCCACATCTTGCAGGCGTAGCGTACAGTGCCCAGTCCAACACCAAGAAGTGTTGATTTTCTGGTACCTCCCTCTCAAATGCATCCAAAACGATATCTACATCACTCAAGCCATCATAAGTGGGCATATTTCTTACCTCTGACGACACACAGTGTAGTGACCAGGTCATCATGTTACAACTTATTGTAGTTACTTCATGTAACTGATTCTGTCAATGCTCTAATCCTTCATCAGAGTCTTTGGTGCAGGAACTCTCATGTTCCCATGAAATTCATCCATCCACTATTGGATTCACCTATTATTTGTCTCACGTTGTTATCTTATAGATATAGTCCAGATCGTCATCGCTCTTATAATTGCGAACTAGTTTAGTATAGCGCGATCCTTCAGCAAGATCTAGGGGTACTATTATGAGGAGTGATTTCTTCTCAAATATCATCTTCTGCTTCTTTAGGTTGATTACCCAGTTCATATCAGTAGCCTAATCAATTCCAAGGAGCATAGTATAGGGGTTGCTATCATCCATAATTTCTATTACTTCAAAGTTTGCTAATGCACTCGCACCTTCAACATCTATAGTTTCCCCCTGCATCTGCCCCATGGGGATGATCTTCTGTTGGTTCACCATCCTTAACTAAATTGGAGACCACTGTGGTGCGGGTCTCCCCATCCATTCCCAAGTCTGCTTTGGTAGGACGTTCGCATCTGACCCCAGGTCCAAAATAACCTGATCCATTTCATACTCTCCTATCTGTGTGGTCAGCCTCATCTCCTGTCCCATCCTTGTTTTATGCTTACCAATCTTTCATACTATGCACATCTCACCCAGAGTGTTTCTGACATATCTATTTATAAGGTCCTGTAGCCCCTCCATAGCCTTACTATCATGCAATAACTTCATGCAGGTCTCCAGGAAGGTTGTAAGCATAGAAGGCCATCCCCTAATCAGGCTTATCCTTACTTCCTGAGATGGAGGCCTCAGTGAAGCTCTTCTTTGCTTCCATGAATGTTTCGCATGAGCACTCCAAATCAAACTCAACCTCCTTCACTGGAGCTTTACGAAGCCATGTGCTATCCTCAAGTTATTTCCCCTTGTCATCTCCTATTGTGATTCCACTATGAAGCACTGTATTCGAATTCAGATCCTCTTCGCATGGATCAGACCTCATCATTTGCAGGTTCTGAGTACGCTGAGGTGGTAGCATCCCTTTGTCGCGTACCCTTGTTATCAGTGTAGGACAGTATTCTATTTCATGATCAAATAGAGTGAAATACTTTCATAACGGACATGTTGGGTTAGTGCAATCATGGGCATAGTGTCTTGGTCCTCCGCCATTATAGTATATCAACTGTCCCTGACCTCTGCCAGGTCCTCCTCCACCTTGGCCTCATCCACGCCCCTGAAAGCCTATCCACGCCATCCCTGCACTCTGGTCAAGGGGCCGCATTTATGCCTGTACCCTATAGGCAGGTGTTCTATCCATCATCAATTCATAGCTTCTACAGTTGTGCTCATCATTCTCTACCGACCTACAAATTTTGCAGAACAATTTTTATAGTGTCTGTACAAACTTCTGCAACAAATGATAGTTTTATGTAGCATGTTTTCCTGCTACCTAACCTATAGTGCACCACAATGCAGGCCTTGCACTTGGTCATGCCTGAGCTTTCAGCCTTAAAGGCATTGGTCCTTCTCCTACTAGGTAGTTCGTAAATATCGGGCAATGGTCTTTGTCATGCCCCTAACCCTTGCATTTCAGGCACCATACCTCTTCGCGCACTTCTGGTCGAACTACTCTGTCATGCTTCAAACTTTTCATCTCAAGGCAAAGATTTTTCAACTGCGCATGGATCTGTTGGACCCCTAGATTTGGATCTTGCATCAGTGTTTCATGCAGTCTCATTACGATCTCCAAGGCCTCTCCCTAATTCATCATCTTCTATTGTGATAGCGCAACCCTTAGATGTGGCAGGAGCAAAGCCACAAACCACTCGCGATGTTTTCCATTTGTTAAGTTCATGTTAGCTTCACAGATTTTACACTTCAAACTCTGATCAAGTTCCCAAGGTGTCTTGCCTGGCTTAATCGCAATTTCTTTGAACCCCACTATAGACTGTGCTTCAGATTTAGGCCTAACGAATTCTTTGTTCAACACAGTCTCTATGTCTACCACTCCAGCATTCAGGTTATCATTATAGTACTTGATGTACCAAGTTAGCGTGTGATCCTGAAGAGCACTAACCAAGGTTTTCTTCTTCACATTATCATTTGTAATGCCTTGAGCTTCCCATACAACTTTCACAATGAACCAAATTGGTGTGGTTCCTCATTTCCCAAGCCTTTAAACTAAGGCAACTTCACTGAATTTTCCATACTAAACTGCAGTGGAGGTGGAGGTGGTATGGGTGAAGTCACAGGTGATGGTGGTGAAGTTGGAAGTGGTGTGTGTGGAGGTGGTAGTCGCAGGAATCCTTGTCTTATTAACTAAAAAACACTTCACAGAGAATCTTGTGCTACTCCCTCTTTTTTTTTTTTTATTGAATTTGTGGAAAACCTGTGATCAGTTATGAAACCAACGTTTCGGACTGACTTGGTGAGTCCATCATCAGGGCAATGAGATAGTATTTGAGAAGAGAGAATGAATTTCAGAACCTTATTAATAGTTGAAAGGTTTTTAATTTTGTTATTATTGTTTATGGTCGGCTAATTAATTAATCATTTG
>APFE030240650.1:85494-96021 GCA_000404065.3 Pinus taeda | reverse complement strand
CGTTAGTCATATATTTTCTTTTTTCAATTTTATTGTTTTTAAATTTTGACATTTCTATGTTTCTTTTTTAGAGAGAAATTCCAGTTTTGTTTTCCTATTTCCAACTCAACTTTAACTACTACTATATTTTTAAGAGGCATAAGTTGTCATGTTTCCTTTGTTTATTGTTGAGAGAGTTTCAATTTTGTTTTCCTATTTCCAACTCAAATTTAACCACTACTATATTTTTAGGAGGCATAAGTTGCCATGTTGCCTTTGTTTATTAGAGAGATGTCTTTGTTTATTGTTGAAACTTAATTTTCTAAAATGGCGAAAGAACCTGAGACATGTTGTCTTATAAAGCTTCCAGTGCCCGATAGTTAATACAAAGTCTCTAGGTCTTGTCCTTTTTTTGTACTAACATGATCGGCCTCCCACAATGTGATGAACTTGGTTTGATGTGCCCTTTCTGCAATAACTCTGAATGTGCCTCTTGATTTCATCATTCTTCAAAGTAGATCATCGATAGATTGGTCCATTGAATAGCGGCACAACTGCGGTCAGATTGATGGAGTGCTTGACCTGATAGTGTAGAGGTACCCCTCTGGGTGACGTGAAGATATCCTTGTACTCTTATACAACATGGTCCATATATTATTGTCATGTAGAGGATCCCTGTCTAGAGCTTGTGGCCACAATCTTCTTCTTTACCTGAGGGTAAATCATAAGGAAAAAAATTCTCGTTCAAGGAAATGATCTTACTGCATTGCTTTGCAGTGATCAAAGAAACAACAGTAGGATGTTTTACCTTTGGCTTCCTTTAAAACTTATTTCCCAAAGTAATAATAATAATGTAAGGCCTGGACTCATACACAACATGTCGCTTCCACAAATATGGTTGTCTTAATAAAAAATCACAAACTTCAAGAGGAGAAACATAACACAATACCTCATCTATGAAGGGCTTGATGTTCTAGGGAAGGTGAGATTGTTGGCTGACATGAAGATCTTGCCCTTGGTGAAGCCACCCATTGGTGTATGGTTGTGGGTGTGGTGTGGTTGGTGGGCCCAACTGCTTCACAAACTTTGCTAAAACGAGTTTCTTTTGGCTCCTGATGTTAACAATGAACTGCAACAGAGAACCCTTCACCCACATCTGTGAGTGGAAGAGTCACCTCCCTCCTCTGGATTTTCATGCTCGTCCTTTTGCATCTTGGTGGTGGAAATGGTAGCACTAGCATCTGCATCAATAATCTACTTCCCTTTATTATTCCCCTTGTCGGTTTCTGACTTAGCGTCAGAACATGCATCTGATTTGGAAGCCTTCACCTCAGCCACTAGTGACTGTTTTTCTCGACACTCACTTATATGTGAGTGAGGCTCTTATGGAAATCATACAAATTTCCTGTGAACTTCTTTGTTTTCATAGTGTTGTTATTTTCTTGCAGCTTTGGTGGGTTGTCCTGGGTTGCCCAACCTTGGATTTGTCCTTTGTTCTTCTATTTGGGGGTGCCTTTCCATTGCTTCAAATTTGCAGATCCAAAGTATCACTTCTTCTGTTTAAATTTTTGCTCGATCTTGATAGCGTATCAATAGGCGGCACCAAGCAAGATGTCTAGGAAATCCATCTCGTCCTAGATGTACATGTGTAGATAGTTGTGGTACTTGAGTACCAAATGGCGCTAAAAATCATTGATACCTAACTTCATGTGAAGGGTATGGAAATCATTTGTGGACTTTGACACATATTGGTCCCTTCCCCATTGTAACGTTGTCCACTTTATATATTTATATTCATAGCTTGTGACAAGATAGTATTGTTCCATCATGGCACCTTAGAAATAATTCCAAGCGGGTGCTAAAATCAGTCAGGATTCCCTCTTGTCCTTTTGTTCACAATAGATTTCCCACCAATCCTTGACATGTGGGGTGACTTTGAGGAGTGAAAAAATAATCTTTTTGAATAGCCCCAAAAATAGGTAACTTATTGGGCTCATTTTGCCTATTATTCTAGATTAATCGACCATTATTCATAGTTTTATGCATGCTTTTGAATATATTTATGTTAATTAAATGAATGAGAATAGTCACTTGACCTCAAAATCTAATACGTGTTTATTGCAGATTTTTAAACATCTTTTGGACCAAGGTAAGGCATTTATGAGCAAGTTGACATCCAAATACGAAGGAACAAGGCTGAGGAATTGTAGGAAGGGTATCTCCTACACTAAATGACCCCTTCCTCGAGTTCTCCACCATCAGCTTGGAGTTTAACAACCCACCAAAGATAATTTCAAGGGGCAGCTAAGCAGATTTTGTGAAGTGGTTGATTAACTGCAGTTTGAGTAGCTAAGCTCCTATAGTTAAGCAGGGTTGTTGGGAGTCCTCGTGGTGCATAAGTAGGAAGGCTTCAAGCCTTGGTAGTTTAGCTATTGAACAGTGGTTTTTCGCACTTTAGTGCATCTCTGCATTTCAACTCATTTTCGAGCTCTTGCGATAAACAATTTTGTGACATGATTATTTTTTGAGTAATAGAGATAAATTTCAATTTGCACCAGCTCTGAGCTTTCTTAGGAGGCTATAGCTCTTGGGGTTGGGCCCAACCCAAGTGCCAGTACCTCCTTTGTGTACTTTTATGTGTTTTCCTTGCATTCATAGAATAATTTCTGTTATTTAGGTTAAGATATTGCTTTGTTACTTAGGTTGTTTTTGATGATTAAAATAGCTTTTCATGCTTCAAGTTGATTTGATAGTTTGGTAATAGAAAAAATATGCAAAAAGGCCATCAAGCAATCCTTGATCTCATCTCTCCCTCCTTAGGACCATGAGCTAAGACCAAGGCATACTTGCTGCCACAAAAACACTATTTTTGCCTTTCCATGCAATTGCTAGTGTTAGATTTTTAGTTGGAAAAGTTGATACCAGTTGCACTTGCATGTTTAGATCTGTTCTTGCTTAGTTTCCATAGTTATCTTGCATGATTTCCTGTCTATAAACTTTTGTTCATCATGTTTTTGGTTTTTAGGTCAGATTAGGTCAAAATAGATAGATCTTTGGTTTTTCTAGTCTTTGTTCAATTAATTTTGGAAAATAGTGTGCAGAGCACCTGTAATACATCCCTGCCTATGCTTCCTCCATCATACAACCTACTTCAACCCCTAATCCAAGATTCCTTCCCTTCATTTGCCACACTTTTCCAATTTTCCCTAATTTCTACATTATTGTGCAGCATTGCTCCCTCCATCCTTGAACAAATCCAACCACCTTCATCACTCCTTAGCTTCATTCACCAGGCCCTAGACCCATTCACATCCTCATCCATCCTCCATTTCCACTTTCCCACCGTTTTTCCACCATCAACCCTCTAAAATCCTCTTCTGGTTCTTCCTGTAGAACTTCCTGTAGAACATCCTGTAGAACCCCTGTAGACTTCCTATAGAAGTTCACGTGAGCAGTTTTTCGAGATCTGATTGCTGTGAAACTCTCTGGAAGGGTGGTAGGGACCCCTTAGGGCCTCTTCTCACATTTCCAACCTCCTGCAAGCACCTACTCCATTTCCTTTCGCCAGTCAACCTCTGCACGGTCAAAAATCGTTAAAGCACATGCATAATAATTATGCAAAATTACTCGAAAATGAAAAAAGACGTTTTTTTTTCCATATTTTCCTTCAGAAGTAGCTTAGTCACATGCATTTTACCTTTCCAAGATCCAATCGCATCCATTTCTATAGTGTTCATCTCTTTTCTTGCACCAGTAAGGTTAGCCAATAAAACTAGGGTTTGCTAGGGTTTGCATTTCCTTTCAGCTTTCAGTTTCTTTCTGCAAGTATACTAGCCTCTTTTGAGTTAGCTTTTATCCATCACAGTTAAAAGATTCTTCTAAGAGCTCATAGAAGTTGGCTTGAGCTCCTAGCGGACTTGTGCCAGCTGATCAAGTGACAGCTTGCGGCAAGAGCTAGTACCTGTGCATATAGCACCCTCACTTCCAAGTTTGTTACGAACAACCAGGTTGATAAAAGTAAAGAAGGGAGTCCCAAGAGTTGCAACATCATTGCTGCAATACCGAAGCTCACCATATTTTTGGCACCGTTGCCGAGGAAGCGTCAGAGTATTTGTGATTGCTGCTTTTCTTCTATTTTCTATTGTAACCTTCTGCTAAGTAGTTTATTTTAGCAAGAGTAGAGTAGTTGTTTCATTTCCATTCCACAATTTCATTTCCGCAAAAGTAGACTAGACATTTCCTGCTTTCCTAGACTAACATTTCAATTCTACAAGCGTATATTAGCATTTCAATTTTGCAATTTCAATTATGTAAGCGTAGCTCAGCATTTTATTTCTGCAATTTCATTTAAGCAGCATAGATTAGTCATTTCCTGCTTTCATTTCAATTATGCAATTTTCATTCCAGCAAAGTTTACTTTAGTTAGTTGTAATTTGTTGTTCAATCAATTTCAGTTTTGCAGGTACAAGTAGAGAAAAATACAAAAATCAACCAAAAATATTTCATTTCATGCCTTGCAGGAACAGAGACAACTCAGGAAAATTCTTACCCAACACCCCCACCACATCACTGAGTCACCCTTCTCTCTTCTTCGGTGGTAGTGAACCTCTAGAGATATATGAAGATCCTCTAACAGAAGAAGAGCAAGAAAACATTCCTCTAAGACCATGGCTGAACATAGAAACGGTATAGGAGATGAGGAGAGAATAAAAGGTGCCTTTCCCATCCGAGAGACCAATAGGGATACAAAAATGAAAAACATAAGTCGCTCAGCCTTACCTCACTTCCATGGATTGACCATTGAAGACCCTGATACCTTCTTGTTTGAGTTTATTGTCCTTTGTCGAACCTATGACTATGCAAAAGACGAGCAAAAGTTGAAACACTTTCCCTCTACCCTCAAGGATGCAACAGTATGCTGGTTCATGGGGTTACCTGGAAACAATATCACAACTTGGCCTCACATGAAGCAAGCCTTTAACAAAAAATATCGGTATTACTGTAGGTCAAAGGAAATGAAGGGAGAAATCTTTCGGATGACCATGGGAAGCGATGAATCTTTAGAAGACTATGAAGAAAGGTTCCAACTTAGTTATAAAAGGGCCAGGTGCACACTTGACCTCGAATCTTTGAAGCTGGTTTTGCTCCGAGGAATCCCTGAAGACCTTCTAGATACCCTCCATTTGCTGGCTGGAAGAGACATCTACCAACTACCTTATGATGACATAAAGACTGTGTTTAGAAACCATTCTATGGTAGCCCAGAAAAGAGGTAGGGGGAATCAACTTTCAGCCAACGCCACCTTCTCCAAACATGAGTTTGCAAATCAGATGGAAGACCTTAAAAGTGAGATGAGATAGACCATTGCCGTGCAACTGGATACTTTCCGAATGCAACAAAAGAAAGAGGAAGCTGAGAGGGCTTTGGCCATCTTTTGTCCCAAATGTACAAGGAAACATCCTCGGAACAAGTGTCCATTGCACTCAGTAGAGGTATTTTTCGTTTGTGAGGAAGACCACCCTACAAACCAGTGCCCAACCTTACCCGGACTTAAAGCTATGTACCAAGGGGCTGAAGGAGCCACTGAACCACTCTACTTCCTAAACCAAAGGAGGCCACATGGATCCAGACCTTACCAGTAGGGGATGCAAGGGACATCCCAAACTTATTACAACCCCAACCAATCCAGTCACATGCCTTCTTGGGGTCCCCCTACTCATCCTTCTTGGTCCACACCCCCTCCTTTGTCATACCCATCTGAATACCATACTCAACCTGCTGCTCATTCTCTTCATTCTCATGTTCAGTCACAACCTCAGTGGAATGCACCTCAACAGGGGTGGAGGCCCCAATACAACTCTCCTCCCACTATTTTGCCTCCACCACTTTCTCAACCACAACCATTACCTCTTGCTCCTCTGAGACAACCCCAGATGCTTGCTCAACCGAACCTAAACCCCGATAACAAATAGGCCCAACAGGTATATATTGGAGAGACAACATGCCCTACCTATGCTGTGGACATTCAGGAGATCAACCTCCGATCTAGGAAGGTCCTCCTAGATAGCCAACCTCCTCCTAAGGAGGATGAGGAAGAGAAACAAGAAAGTAGACCTAAAGCCATTCCACCCTTTCCTGAGAGACTAACTAGAACCACGCAACCAAACCCATAAGAGACTGAACTTTTGGGCGAGCTTAAACAATTATGTGTGAAAATACCACTTCTCAAGGCCATAAAAGATGTACCAATCTACAACAAATTGATCAAAGAGAAGTGTTTCAGGCACCTAGGCAGGCACAAGAGAGATGCCCCAACTATCAATGTTCTAAGACAACTGTCTGACCTAATGTTGGGACAAGTAATATGTCCAAAATATTTGGACCCTGGGAGTCCTGTAGTTGATGTCCACATCAATGGCACCATAATCCCCCACACCCTGATTGATCTAAGGGCTACCGTTAATGTGATGACCAGGGACACTATGCTCAAACTCAGCCTTCAGAGTTCCCTAAGAAAGACCTTGACAGTACTGCAGTTAGCAGACCGCTCCACCGTGACCCCTGAAGGGATTGTGGAAGATGTCATGGTCTCCGTTGATTCTTGGGAGTACCCTGCAGACTTCTTGGTCCTTCAGCCAAAGGAAAAACTCACAGGATACCCCCTCATTTTGGGAAGGCCTTGGTTAGCTACTGCAGATGCTTACATCAGTTGTCAAGCTGGGAGCATGACCATCAAGAATGGGCCTATGTCCAAACAGCTAGTCCTATATCCTCCTGCCCAACCTCTGCTAGAAAATGACTTACCTCTCTGGTTGGAGGAGGAATATGAGGATGAATTCTACTTTGTACCATTGTGCACAGTGGACGCCACCAGGAGAGGTCCTCAAACTGAGGATGACCTTATTGAGAATTTGATTTAGAATCCATCTCCCAGTGTGTTGCCATTAGAAGAGTTGGTAGAAGACACCCATGCCAGTGCTTTAGTGGATCTCTGTGTGGCTGATCTGACCTCTCCCCGAGTTAAGAATGTGGAATTTGGCCATGAAAGAACCTTGAAGATCAACTCATCCCTATCCCCCTCTCAGAAGAAGGAGCTGTGTAGCCTATTGAAATCCCATTTGGATGCTTTTGCTTGGAACTATAAGGAGATGAAAGGAGTTCACCCTTCAGTCTATACCCATCACATTTACATTAAAGAGGATTGTAAACTAGTCAGGTAGCCTCAGAGGAGAATGAATCCAACCCTTAAGGACGTTGTCAAAGAAGAACTGCAAAAGTTGTTGGAGCAGGATCCATCTACCCCATCTCTGACAACGAGTGGGTTTCTCCTCTGGTGCTTGTGCCCAAGAAAAACGGGAAGTGGATAAAATCTGTGTCGATTATCGAGAACTTAACAAAGCCACCAAGAAGGACCATTTCCCTTTTCCTTTCATAGATCAAGTGTTAGATGGACTGATAGGGAAGAAGTTCTTTTCCTTCCTAGATGGGTTTAGCGGGTATAATTAGATTCAAATCAGCCCGAAAGACCAAGATAAGACCACTTTCACTTGTCCATGGGGTACCTTTGCCTACCGGGTCCTTCCCTTTGGGCTATGCAATGCTCCTACCACTTTCTAGAGAGCAGTATTGAGCATATTTGCTGAGTTGGTTCATGATTCAATGGAAATCTATATGGATGAATTTACTCCTTATGGGTCCAACTTCAAATAAGCATTGACTAACCTGGGAAAAGTTTTAACCAAGTGTATTGAAATGAACCTGTCCCTCAGTCTAGAAAAATGTGAATTCTTGATGATTGAAAGGACCGTGCTAGGTCATACAATTTCTCAGCAAGGATTATAGGTGGATCCCAACAAGATTGCTATCATCCAAAGGGTTCCACCTCCTCAAAAGGTAAGAGATGTTTGGAGTTTTCTAGGCTTAGAAGGATATTACAGAAGATTCATTAAAGATTTCAGTAAGCTAGCCTCTCCATTGTTTGGTCTTTTGGGGAAAGATGTTGAGTTTATATGGACTGACAACTATCAAGAGGCTCTGGATGCGTTGAAAGGTAAGCTGGTAACTGCCCCAATCTTGAGAGGTCCAAACTGGGCCCTACTTTTCCACATTCACACAGATGCCTCGAACAAAGCCATAGGAGCAGCCTTAGGACAAGTTGAAGAGAAGCTACCATATGCCATATATTGTTTCAGTAAAAACCTGTCCAAGGCAGAGTTAAAGTATACCGTAACCGAGAAAGAGCTCCTAGGTGTAGTCCATTCCCTAAACATGTTCAGACACTACATCATTGTTTATCAAACATTCGTACACACTGATCATGCTGCAATTAGGTATTTAATGAATAAACCTAATGTAAATACTCATATCATTAGATGGTTAATTTTATTGCAGCAATTTGATTTGACCATTGTTGATAAGAAGGTAAGGAAAATGTTGTTGCTGATTCTCTATCTAGACTAGATTTGTCTACAGGTGAAGAAGGGATGGTGGACGATCAAATGCCAGATGAACACCTGTTTGCTATTTTAGTACTCTCTCCATGGTTTGCTGATATAGAAAATTATTAGGTTTCAGCACAGTTCCCGCCACACCTATCCTCAAAAGAGAAGAGCAAGATCGTGAGGAAAAGCACCCCATTCACATGGATTGGGGGCAACCTGTTTAAACTTGGCCTAGATCAGATTTTAAGGCATTGTGTCAGGGAGGAGGAAGTTTTTGACATCCTCCTAACTTGTCATGATGGGCCCTGTGGAGGCCACTTTGCAGCAAAAAGAACTACTTTCAAAATTCTACAGGCAGGCTACTATTGGCCCACTCTTCATCAAGATGTCAGGAGATAGACCAGCCAATGTGACCGATGTCAAAGGATGGGGAAACCAAATCCAAGGGATGAAATGCCCCTCCAACCTCAAGTGACTTTCGAGCCATTTGAGAAGTGGGGCATGGACTTTGTGGGTCCTATCAACCCTCCTTCAAACCAAAAATATTACATCATTGTGTGCACAAACTACTTGACAAAGTGGGTAGAAACAAAGGTAATCAAGGCAGCAACAGAAGAAAAAGTGGCTGAGTTTTTGAGGGAAAATATCTTCTACAAGTTCGACTACCCAAGAGAGTTAGTCATAGATCAAGGAAGTCAGTTTACCTCTAACCTGATTGAATATCTACTCGCTCATCACAGGATTGAGCACAGAACTTCCACCCCTTATCATCCGCAAGCAAATGGATAGGTGGAAGTCACTAACAGAGCTTTGGAAGAGATTTTGACTAAAGTGGTGAGCAGTAGCAGAAAATATTGGGCAGATCGCTTGGTTGAGGCCACCTGGGCCTACAACACTACTTGGAAAGCTACAACAGGTTTCACACCTTATGAGTTGGTCTATGGGAAGAAGGCTTTGCTATCCATAGAATTTGAATATAACACATTTAGGTTCGCAGCTCAGCTGGACCTAGATCTCAACCATGCACAACAGGAAAGATTACTTCAACTAAATGGACTAGATGAACAGAGAATGCAGGCCCTTCTCCACTCAGAGGTGGTCCAAATTCAAAGGAAGATATGGCATGACTGGCACCTTAAAAAAAGCAATTTCAACCAAGAGATTGGGCACTATTATATGATTCAAGATACAAGGATTTCAAAGGGAAGCTGAGGACAAGATGGTTGGGACCATATACAGTGGAGAAATGCAACGACAATGGTTCAGTCCTTATCAGGACCATTGATGAAGAAGCCATCCCCATGCTCGTCAATGGGCATCGATTGAAAATCTACAGGAAGCCCCTTTCTAAGAAAGAGTTCATTGAAACTCTGGATAAATCAGTGTTGGTAGTGGAGCAAGCCCCTGTCTCCACTCCACCCACACCTTGAACACAAAAAAAAGGAAGGAAAAAAATAGAAAAAAGAAAAATAAAAGATCCTTGAGTGAAAAATAAACCTAATTTCTGTTGAATAATTGTAGGTTGCAGAAAGGACATTGCAGGTTAGGAAGATTGCACAAGACAAAGGTAGAGGTCAGCACAAGGCTGCAAGCATCCCTCACAATCCATTCCTCCATGACCACTACCCTTTCCTAAGATTTGGTCTCATTCGAGCTAAGGTTTCACCTTCTACAGGAAGTTTTGTGTCTTCTATAGGAAGTTCTATGTCTTCTACAGGAAGATCTTGTAGAACCTACAAACAAGCCAAAATCGATCTCAGAAGGGCACCCGTAGGTTGGGAATTTGTCTATGAGGCTTGTAAACATCCCTGCTTCCATCCATCACCATATGTCGCCCTTTTTCCATCTCTGTACACCTCCATCGCACTCATTTTTTTTTATGTTCCTGTTAGCGCTTGAAATTTCACCTCAGGTTGAAAAAGGCAAACCTTAAGGCAACATCAAACCTTTTAGCCTCGTAGCTAGCCCTACGGGGCAGGAGAAGGCTCTCTCTGGTCTATCTCGTAAAATCTTCAATGGATGAGATGAAAAATAAGGTAACACTGATATTAGGCTAGTAAACTGATTAGAAGGATTGATTTTGAAATTTTTGGGTTTTTGGTGGCAA
>APFE030240650.1:52342-84452 GCA_000404065.3 Pinus taeda | reverse complement strand
ATTAACCTCAGAAAGTCGAAAAAGGTCAAAACTGGAATTTCTGGGCTGAACTGGTCAAATCTGGCAAAATTTCCTCAACGGGTCGCACACCTTTTCTCAACGGGTCTCACACTTTTGCAGCTCTATTTGGAGGCCTTCCCGTTATCAGAATTGGGTGCAGGATAGCTTGTTGGAAAGGTCTGCGAGTCTAATTTCCAACCCAACTGGAATTTTTGAATTTGGAGGTCATTTTCCCTGTCAAAACTTAATTCTCCCAAAAATGGTTTCTGCAACTCAAAAAAGGGGCAGAAAGTCAAAATTTTCATGTATTTTGACCTTTTGGAGGCCCAAAACTTGATGAAATTTCTTACTAATGGATGAGCAAGTGTAACTTTTCATGCCAAATCCAAAAATGCTGAGTTTTTATCAAACGGAGCTACGATGACAAAGGGTCTCGCCGGGGGCGAGACCCGTTGAGGAGACAAAACCTGTAAATTTCCAAAAATCACCAAAATTACCCAAAATTCTCAGAATTTTTTGGGATTTGAGCTGTGGCTAGGCTAGTGGGTTCCATGATTCTTGAGTGAAGCCTCAGCCAAGATACGGAGGGGATTTGGCCTCTTTCTCCGTTTTAGTGCTTCGCTCAACCTCCTTTGAAACACTTTCATTTTTGCCTTGTAAAATCCACCTCTGCAAATCGGTCAAAGAGGTGAGCTCCTCTCTCTTATGATGACCACCTTTTTAACCTCTATGTGACCTCCTCTGTACCTCAACCTCTGAGACTGATGCTTGGTCATCACTTTGCTCATATGTTTCAGTTTCTGACATGTTTGAGGAGCAGGGTGGACAAAATGTACTGTTGTTTCTACCTGTAAAAAGTACTGAATTCTATGTTGTTTCAAGGGGACAAAAACATGAGGGAAATGTTAGGGGAGGGACCTTTGTACAAGGAATTGAGAATATATAAATATAACTGGGAATTTAAGGAAAACATTGCAAATCATTATTGCATATAGGAATACATGTAAGAAAAGTGAATATATGGGAAAATGAACACATGCATTAACAGGGGAGGATAAGGAAACATATGTACAAAACTCTTTACATGTTCACCCACAACTTCAAGTGTTTACACATGCATATGGTGCAACAAGATTAGGGTTTGAGTTTTGATGCTTTGGGAGAGGGGTAGGGTTTTCACTTTTAGTTATTAGGGAGAAGGGAGGGTTTGTATTTTATTTATGAAATAGTATGGGAAGATAGATATGAATGCAAATATGAGTAAGAAGGGGGGAAGGGAAACAATTTACCAAGGGAAATACCTTGAAACAAAACAAACCCTAGCACTCTTAAACATTAACAATGCAGTCACATGAAGTGGTTTCTCTTGCACCATTTGATCTTTAAAACATGTTTATACTATCCACCAATCATAATCAGCAACCATTCCATATTTAGAACACCTACCTCAAAAGATTTGATAGCTTGGAGAGAGATTGAGCAAATTTAAAACAAGTTTGCAAGAAAAAAATCAACGGGTCTCGCAGGCCTCTCAACGGGTCTCGTACTGCCCAACGGGTTGCGCCCGTTGTATTTTTGCACTGTGGAGGGGTGCTGGACGGGTCTCGCACCGCCCAACGGGTCGCACAGACCTCTCAACGGGTCTCGCACATTGGCAGCTCTGTTTGAAGGCCTTCCCGGTGTCATAATTGAGCAAAAGTGGGCTCGTTGGAAATTTCTTTGAGTATAGTTATCATTTTACCCATCAAGAAAATCATTTGGCCAACCAAGCTAAGAGAAAACTTGATTTTCCCAAGGTCACTTCAGAGGTGTCTTTGATTCTCTTGAGGCAGCGGAATTCTTGACATTCCTCTCAAACCATGACACCTGTGTAAAAAGTGAAGGAGGTTTTTATTTTTTGGCATGTTGTGGACAAAAACCTCTCTCAGTTTTCCAAAATTCATCTTTTACTGCTCTGAAACATCATTTGAGTGAAACTTTCCCCGATGTGTGAAACAAGGAATTTTGTCGAAATGAAGCGAAATGAAGGGGATAGGGGGCTTCTAAATTCTTGGGGAAATTTTTGGGAGTGGGGAGGGATGTTAGGAAGCAGGGGAAAGTGGAATCTCAGAGATTGAATGAGGGGAACGGGTCGAAAAGGGAAAAACACAGGCCAAACCTAGAAAATTGCCAGGTTGTAGCTAGAAACTAGGGTTTGTGCGAAAATGAGGAATTTGGCAGATCTAAGGGATGGGAAGCATTTTCTAAAGTACTTTAAGGATAGGGGAAGGTGTATGAACATCAGGAAACAAGTTTTTCCATTGATTTGACCGTCCAAGAGAAATTGGCTTCAAAACCCTAGGAGAGGGAAATGAACTTGCCAAGGCACAACTGAAGCATGAACAAGATGTAAAATGACTCATTAGACACTGAGATGATAATGAAAACCCTATGAATGATGATAGACTCAGCTGAATAGTGACATAGACTGGCATTTGGGCAACTTTAGAAGGAGTTAAATCAAACCCTAGATCTAATGCCTAGTGACCAAATTTTGCTTGAAGACTCACTGAAATGACAAAATTTGACCTTGACACTATGAAACCACTTTGTAAGAGCATATTTGATAACTGGAGGAAGGCTGTAAAGACTGACACTAACAGTTCCTACATAGTCACACACAGAAATCTTGTTTTCTTCATACTGCCAGCAAAAACATTTTAATGACAAATCAAGAAGCAGTTTTTCACCCACCATACTTGTTACCCTCCATCTAGACTCCTCATCAGCTGAGACCCTCATCAGCAGTATAGCCTTGCTCATTCTAGCTTGCATCCCAAGAGGAGAAGCAGCTAAAGGACATCCTACAAGAATCCTGTAGCAGCTAATTCCTCTAAAAGACATACTCTAGAGATAGGGACAACAAAGTATGGCAAAAGAGACATGCATGGAGCTCTTCTTGAACATAAGAACATCAGTAGTAGTCGAGACCAAGCATACAGTGTGCATGCAACAACATCAAACAAAGGAATGGGTTCCAAAACCCGGAATCTGCATAACACGGTCGCGACCACGCAAGTAAGTGCCTAAACTCATTCTTCAATTGCATAAATCATATTTTAAAAGCTACATGACTATGGGAATGGTTTGGATTGAGTGGAATTGGTGGCCAGTCAACTAGCCACCCTCGGCCAGTTACATATCCTCGTGGAATCCAAACGAGCCCCGTTACATTCAAAATTTCCGATTAGATGTGCAGCCAGCATGTGTGGAGTGTCCATTCAGGGGGAATCATCAGAATTGGTAGTGGTGGCAGCTTATAATAGGAGAGAGGAGGTGATGGTGGTTAGAAACACGTAGAAACATTATGGTTGTGATGTCGGATCAATGGTCTAGTCTGGCCACCTCATCCCCTCACCACAAATCACACCGCAGTTAAAAGACGCTCAGTCCAAAGATGCACCACCTCTATTCATTCTCCACTCACGACGTTCTCGACTGAAGTACTTATCCACCACTTCCAGAATAGTTAACCAGTCATCCTCCACCAGTTTTTCTGCATGTTTTCAAAAATCTCCCATCTATCGGGCTCTATCGAAAGCACAGATTCATTCTACAGGAATAGGGAGCTTTCTACAGGAAGGGTTCTACAGGAAAGGCAGAGAACAGCTCTGCGAAAGGAAAACTCGGAATTTTCGTTGAATTTGAAGCTCCAAACAAGGTAGGCTTAGAAAAAATTCTTTGTGCATGATTTGTTTGTACAAGGTGGTGAATTGAACGGCATCAGTTTGAAAAACGAGAGTGAAAGTCTGCCTGTGCATTGAGAAAAAACATGAAAGTTTGCCTGCATATTTCACCGAGTTTACCCAGTTCTTCCTCTGCATTCTGAAATCTCCTCATCTATAAATTCTCCTATAAGGAAGATACCTGGAGCAGTAGAGGCCACCCTGTGTGTGTGAAAAAAAAAACTGAATTTACATATCTATCTATGTGCTGAGAAGAGAACCTGTGTCCTTATGCTCTGTTCTGTAAAAGCAAAATTCTTTTTTTCATAAATAGACAATCAAATTCTGGGTGACAGCAGCCTTAAAACAAGGGAATTATTGCTATTTGATATTGTAAGGAACACACGAGAAATTCCTTCTGGGGTTCAGAAGAAACCGAATTCAGCTATCCTCTGTTCTAGTGATTAATTGTTTGTTTTCCTAAGCATTTTCTCTTCTGGTTAAAACATAAAAAGAGCACTCAACACCATGCTAGGAGGATTCATAAGGAAAGAACCCTTGGACTCTAGCAAGTTCCAGGAGCACCCTGAGGTGGTGGACCTTTTCACCCGAGCAAATTGGATATCCTTCTTTGACAAAATTCAGGGTCATGATGAGGAGATAACTAAAGAGTTTTTAATGTCCCTGAGACCGCATTCAAAGACACATGCCACAGTTAGTTTTAGGGGTTTGACCCTAGAACTCACCCCTGAGCTCATCAGTAGAATTACTAGTCTACCATTTGGGCTCCCTTGCAGCAAAGAAGAGAGATCCTTGGGCCAAGTTGCTAAGAAAACATTTTTTCTGCCTGAGGAGCATCCTGTAGAAGACAAAAACAGAGTTAGAAGGACAAGCTTGCCTGCTCTCTGGAGTGAAGTTAGTTATCAAATTATGAAGTACATCACATGTGAAGGGAGGTTTAGAATCATCTATGGATATTTTTTTCAGGTTGTTATGTGAATTAAGGCATGGGATTGACTTGCCTCCAGCTAAGAAACTGAGCATCCCATATTTCTTTATTTAGTCCTTAATTGAATGTGGTAAAAAACTAAATGAAGGGATCCCAGATCAGTTGGCCCACCATGGTCTCATCAAACTGTTGGTGGAAGATGCTTTACACACCTATATTGTCCCCATATCATGGGAAATCTTCAGAAACATGTCCAGGGATGATGACATTAGAACTTTGGCTGAAAACATCACCCCATCCAGTAGTGAGAAGGGGGAGCACACTAAAGAAATTGAGAAAAACAATGATGAGGGAACACAGGACATTCAAGCAGAGGGCAAAACAGAGGAAGCATAGGAAGAACAGAAAGAAATTGGCAAGACTGCTGAGCCTAAAATAGAGGAAGAAACAATAGCAAAAACAACAAGGGAAAAGAGGATATAGAGTAGAAAGGAAAAGGCCGAAAACCCAAATGAAGGCTGCCACAACCAAAGCAAGCACCCAGAAGGAAAAGGGAAAGGCACACCCTGAGATATCAGTGATATAGACAGAAATAGTGGACACAGAGATTTCTATAGGAAGTGAAGAAAAAGATCAACAGGAAGAGAAATCCCCAAAGACGTTGGCAAGGGAGGCAGCAATTGTGCTTGCTGCATTAAGCACACCTGCAAAACAAAAAGGAAAGAGAAAGAGGAAAACCTCCATGTACTTTAAAACCAAGAGAAGAACAAGGATCAAAGTGGGTAAACCCCAGCTACAATCAAAAGAACCAATTGTCATTGAGGACACAACCACTAAACTGAAAGAAGAGTCTCCTTCAAAGATATCTATCACCTATGAAACAAGAAACCCAAAAACCTCCACCTGGAGAGAAAGAATTAGGATGATGGACTCAAAAACAGCTCTACAGGCAGCTAAAACATCTCTACAGGAAACTCTAGCGAAGTTAAAAGAGACTGAGAAATTGGAGGAGAAGGCAGCCAAACAATCACAGGGAGAAGAAGAGACCTTGGAGATACTAGAGCCAAGCCCTCAACCTAGCTTGGGCTCATATTACAACCTGTTAGAAGGTGGGAAGATCATCCCACAGAAGTTTGTTGTACCACTTTTCTTTGCATTGGAACAAGAGTGGGTTAGGACTCACACTTGGATGAGGATTGCCAAATCCAAGGATGTTGTAGACATAGGCCACCTGGAGGAACAACTAAAAGAATCAAGAAAAGAGTTGGCCATGGTGAGGCACATGGAAAGAACTTAGAGAGCCAAATTACAGGAAGATAATGAGCTATTGAGAAAGTAGTTGTAGCTATAGGAAGGTCATAAGGAAGATAGTTCATCCATTGTGGGAGAGCAGCAATAGCAAGAAGCACCTGCAGCAGACAGGGAAACAACCAAGAAACAACAGAGAGAGGAAAAGCTGCCAACTGATGTTGAGATGCTGACAAAACTACTACAGGAAAAGGATTCACAAGCAGCAGAATAAATACAAACTTTAAAACAACAGGTGCAATAGAAAGAAGCCCAAATGGCCTGCATGGCCAGCTGGGCAGTAGAAGCCTTACAATGTAGGAAACCTGCTAAGTCATGTGCATTATATCTTAAAGATCAATGGTTGCAATTTCAAATTAACACACTGGCCCAAAGGGGCATCTTTCCATTCCAGAAGTACAATCAGTTCATGTATTTGTGTGACAGTATCTCAGCAAAAGATAAGGCCAAGTTAGCATAATTCTATTCACACAACTTGGCACTTCCAAACATGAATCTATGGGATCCCAATGCAGCATTGGGAGATGTGCAACTAATGCCATGGCCTCTTGGTTAAACCATGAGGAAAAGAGGGCAACAGAAATTTGGAAAGTTATGGACATGGAGCTAAGTGAGCCACTCATGATCAAAGCAGAACCAGAAGATCCCTCAGCTTTAGTGTATGCCCATTAGCACTTGGCCAACAACCCTCAAGTTCTCCCAGACTACATTGAAAGACAAGCTCAGGCCATTGGTCACTTTGAGGACATGGAAAAACTGTTGGGTGATAATTGCATTCATGCTTGCACAAGGAGATGGAACACATTGTCCCATAGTCTGAAAATAATAGAGTACCACTCCCCAACAAGGATGCGGGAGGCTTTGGCCAGAGTGCCACTTTACAAACAATCAATGCAAAATCTGAAGGCCAATTGGATTGGCCTAAAGTTCAGTCCTCCATTGCTTTTGGTAATGCTGGAAGGGGTCAAAGAAGAAGAAGAACGTAGGCAATGGGGGGAGGTAGAGAGAAAAGTAGGGTTTCATGACCGAGAAGAGGACATCACCTCAGAAGCCTAGGATGTCAGAGCGGTAGTCAAAGAAATCAAAGATGATGATCTAGATTAGTTTCTTAGAGGATAAGCAACACATTCAGCAGGGGGGTGATGATGAGCCCCAAAAATGGGTAACTTATTGGGCTCATTTTGCCTATTATTCTCGATTAATCCACCATTCTTCATAGTTTTATGCATGCTTTTGAATATATTTATGTTAATTGAATGAATGAGAATAGTCACTTGACCACAAAGTCTAATATGTGCTTATTGCATATTTTTGGACATCTTTTGGACCATGGTCAAGCATTTATGAGCAAGTTGACAGCCAAATACGAAGGAACAAGGCTGAGGAATTGTAGGAAGGGTGTCTCCTACACTAAATGACCCCTTCCTTGAGTTTTCCACCATCAACTCGGAGTTCAACAGCCCACCAAAGATGATTTCAAGAGGCAGCCAAGCAGATTTTGTGAAGTGGCTGATTAACTGCAGTTTGAGCAGCCAAGCTCCTAAAGTTAAGGAGGGCTGTTGGGAGTCCTCGTGGTGCATAAGTAGGAAGGCTTCAATCCTTGGTAGTTTAGCGATTGAACAGTTGTTTTCACACTTTAGTGCAACCCTGCATTTCAGCTCATTTTTGAGCTCTTGCTATAAACCGTTTTGTGACATGATTATTTTTTGAGTAATGGAGATAAATTTCACTTTGCACCAACTTTGAGCTTTCTTAGGAGGCTGTAGCTCTTGGGGTTGGGCCCAACCCAACTACCAATACCTCCTTTGTGTACTTTTATATGTTTTACTTGCATTCATAGAATAATTTCTGTTATTTAGGTTAAGATCTTGCTTTGTTACTTAGGTTGTTTTTGATGATTAAAATAGATTTTCATGCTTCAGGTTGATTTGATAGTTTGGTAACATAAAAGATCTACAAAAAGGCCATCAAGCAATCGTTGATCTCATCTCTCCCTCCTTGGGACCATGAGCTGAGACCAAGGCATACTTGCTGCCACAAAAACACTGTTTTTGCCTTTCCATGCAATTGCTAGTGTTAGATTTTTAGTTGGAAAAGTTGATACCAGTAATACTTGCATGTTTAGATATGTTCTTGCTTAGTTTCCATAGTTATCTTGCATGATTTCCTATCTATAAAAAAATTTTCATCATGTTTTTGGTTTTTAGGTCATATTAGGTCAAAATAGATAGATCTCTGGTTTTTCTAATATTTGTTCGATCAGTTTTAGAAAATAGTTTGCAAAGCACCTGTAATACATCCCTGCCTATCCTTCCTCCATCATACAACTTGCTTCAACCCCTAATCTAAGATTCATTCCCTTCATTTGCCACACTTTTCCAATTTGCCCTAATTTCTACATTCTTATGCAGCATTGCTCCCTCCATCCTTGAACAAATCTAACCACCTTCATCACTCCTTAGCTTCATTCACCAGGTCCTAGATCCCTTCACATCCTCATCCATCCTCCATTTCCACTTTCCCACCGTTTTTCCACCATCAAACCTCTAAAATCCTCTTCTGGCTCTTCCTGTAGAACTTCCTGTAGAACATCCTGTAGAACCCCCGCAAACTTCCTGTAGAAGTTCACGTGAGCAGTTTTTCGAGATATGATCACTATGAAACTCTCTGGAAGGGTGGTAGGGACCCCTTAGGCCCTCTTCTCACCTTTCCAACCTCCTGCAAGTTCCTACTCCATTTCCTTTTTCCAATCAACCTCTGCACAGTCAAAAATCGCTAAAGCACATGCATAATAATTCTGCAAAATTAGTCGAAAATGCAAAAATATGTTTTTTTTTTTTTTCCATATTTTCCTTCAAAAGTTGCTTAGTCACATGCATTTTACCTTTACAAGATCCAATGGCATCCATTTCCATAGCTTTCATCTCTTTTCTTGCACCAGTAGGGTTAGCTGGTAAAACTAGGGTTTGTTAGGGTTTGCATTTCCTTTCACGTTTCAACTTCTTTCTGCAAGTAGACTAGCCTCTTTTGAGTTAGCTTTCATCCATCATAGTTAAAAGCTTCTTCTAAGAGCTCATAAAAGTTGGCTTAAGATCCTAGAGGACTTGTGCCAGCTGATCAAGTGACAGCCTGCGGCAAGAGCTAGTACTTGTGCATATAACACCATCACTTCCAAGTTTATTACGAACAACCGGGTTGATAAAAGTAAAGAAGGGAGTTCCAGGAGTTGCAGCATCATTATTGCAATACCGAAGCTCACCACTTTTCCTGATTGGAAAATTCATTAACTGAAAATTATCCTTCCAACAAATTTAACCATCTATCTATGGCATATGCATCTATCTATCCTTCAAATATGGTGATCTGAATTGGATCCCTCAAAGACTAGCAAAGAACCATGATTGTATCAGGTCGGGATGAATATCTAAAAATTCCAAAAACAGCGATCGAAAACACCCTGAACTAGTGGCAATGGCAGCTAGCGTGGAATGACGAGGACCTCGGTCAAAGCATGTTGACTGAGGCCCATGGAGATGCACAGGAGGTCAAAGTATCCCCTGAGAGCCCTGGATCGGGAAAAGGAGGTGATTTTTGATGCGCGATTAGCGCTAGAAAACAGGGCCGAAATGGGTGAAGCCCGAGCGCTTGGACACATGGCGAACCGGAGAACCGCGGGCGGGAAAGGCAAAAAGTGCTAATCATACAAGGTGGGACCCGCGCTCTAGAAACCGACAATATTTATCGGGGAGCCCTCAAATGGTAAACGGTTTTGGAGAAAGTGGAGAGATCCCACTTAGCGATCGACGCGTGGCGGCGGAGGTGAGATAAAACCGTCGTTGATCGTGCGTTATCGGTCGAGAAGGTCAACCGGGAGGGACGTGCGTACGACGTTGGATCTGGGGGACCTAGATCAGACAGCTAAGATTGCGCCCAATGGAGGAAGTGGAATCGATGAAGGATTAAGCTGTGTTTGCAAAGATTTTAGGTCTATTTGACCACCACGGTGGAGGAAGAATGCATCCATGATGTAACTGAAGAAACGAACCAACGAGCAGGTTGGCGTTGTTTAGATGGGGACACGTGGCCACACCTTGAGCATTCATGTCGACATCAAATAGGGAACTCCAAGCGCAGCTGCAGAAGGTGAATCGACAGAGGCAGAAGAGGAACCGAATAGGCATGGGTTCGAATGACTAAAAGCCATGAACAGTGAAACAGAATACATAGTTGAACACTGAGAGATAGAAACCAGAGAAGAGGCAGTTAAGCAAAAGCAGAGATAGATAGAGGGCCGCGCTGACCAGCGGCAGCATCGAGCACTAGAAAGCTTGAGAGATTCAAGCCATCCCATAGAAGAATTTGTCCAGATCAAGCATCCCATTTGGCTCCTTCCATTGTAGACTAGAAGGTCACAGAGCTGGTAGGAAGAAGAAGAGTCTGTGTATTCCAGTGGCTTGGGGAATCCAAGTACCACCCTGCCAAGCAAACATGCTTTAGGAGAACTTACATTAAGTCCCTGCATTGTAATTCTCTACTCAAAGACCCAATAAAATAGGGCCACCACTGAAAGCTGGACCAGAGACGTAGCCCTGGAGAATAGGGTGAACTCCTTATTAAAATTGCTTGTGTCTTTGTGGTTGCTTACTGTATTTCTTTGTTGTCTTTCCATCTAAATGTCTGTGTATTGGCAATCTGATCGATCCGTTGCTTAAATAACATAGAACACACACTGGCACATGAGTCTGTAATACCTTTTGTTTAATAAACCTTAAATTGGTGTCACAAATAGGGTGATTATCAGATCAAGTGGTATCAGAGTAGTAGGTTGTAAGGTTAGACAAGCTTGTGTTGGTTTAGTTGTGAATGCTCACTAGATCAAAGCTCAAATTAGGAGAAGGAGAGTTGGTGGAAACTAATCTTGAAATTGGGAGAGTCTATCCTCGGAAGACAATGTCATAGGAAGGTTCTATGGGGCCAAACCCTCAATTCATAGAAATTTTCCTGGCTATAAAGTTTATGGTAGAAGAAATGTATAAGGACTTTAGAAAGCATAAGGATGAAGATTCATCAGGTTCCGAACAAAATAAAGAAAAGATGAGTCTCATTCGCTTGACCACTCAAAAGGAAAGGGGAAAGAGGAAAGCTTTCTCACACCTCCTAATAGCCCTGTGCATAATAAGAAAGCATCTTTGATTAAGTTAGATGTTAAATTTGATTTTCCTATTTATGATGGAGAGCTAAATGCTGAAAAGTTGGACAATTGGATTAGACAAATTGATGTATATTGCAGGGTACAAAACATAGACTCAGACAAGAGTAAGATTCAACTGGAAAGCCTACGCCTAGGAGGCACTGCCTTGGTTTGGTGGGAAGCAGAACCCAAGTTGATATGAATAAGCATGGTAAAACCATCTCTGTCTGGAGTGAATTTGTTGCTGCAATCAAAAAGCAGTTCTATCCATTGGTCTACATGCAAACAAGCCATGATGAGTTGGCAAACTCTTCGGCAGTTGAAAGGGCAAAGTGTAAAAAGGGTATACTCAAGAGTTCAAAAAGAGAGCATTGATGTTGAGTATCTCATTAGACTCACCAGAAACTCTTTTGAAGTACATTGGTGGTCTACACAGCTACATGAGGCATACCATCCTCATGTTTAATCCCACTAGTATAGATGAGGTATCTGTACAAGCTACTCATCTAGAAGCTAGAGGAAAGAATGGAAATCCAGAAGTTGGGGGACCATCCCAAGCCACTGTAAGCAAGAGCAAGGAGAAAAGAAAGTAGAAGAAAGAAAGGAAGGCTAACACTGCATAGAAAAGCAAAGCTTCATGCACTCACTGTAAAAAGGATGGGCATGATGATGAGCACTGTTGGATTCTGCATCCAGAGATGAGACCTAAGAAGTCTAAGGGCAAGAAGAAGAAGATTGATGCAGTTATTCAGAAAGATTTGGGGTTAGACTCGGGAGATGAAACAATCGTTTCAGCCACAGGTATAGGTAAGAATTCTGAAGCACTACTAGTAATTCTGCTCAATCTGTTATTGATGAAGAACATGAGAGAAAAAGACATGAGCTTTTCCATATTCGGGTTGCTTCAAAAAATCAAAATATTAATACTCTGTTTGATAGTAGATCACAAGTAAATCTAGTTTCTGAAGCAATTGTAAAGAAATTGGAATTAGCAACTACACCTCATAAGAAGCCATACAGTGACAAGTGACTAGACAGTGCAAACTCAAGTTTTCTTTTGGGTCAGTGTTTGTAGATGAGGTTGAGTTAGATGTAATTCCTTTGGATATATGTGGAATTGTTTTAGGCAGTCCTTACTTCTATGATAGAAAGGATATTTTCTATAAAGCTAAGAACAAGTATCTACTTGTTAAAGGTGGAATCGAATACTTTGTAAGAGCTCACAAGCTCAAGAATAATTATACTCTCATAAACACAAGACAGATGAAAAGAATGACAAATTCATGCAAACCGTTCCTACTTATGGTTGTAAAGGAAAAGAAACCTGATAAAACCAATGTATTTGAGGGTTGTAATGCTGATTAGCAAGCTGATATAGAAAAGATTGTTTCAAAATATGATGTCTTGTTCCAAGAACCTAAAGGTCTGCCACCCAAAAAGGGAATAGTACATGATATTATTTTGCAGCTAGATGTTCCATTGCCTAACATTGGGATGTACATGTTGTCTGCTTTAGAGAATGCTGAAATCAAGAAGTAGGTGCAGGAGTTGCTCAAGAAAGGGTTCATTAGACCTAGCACATCACCATGTGGGTCACCAATCGTTTTGGTGAGAAAGAAAGATGGCTCGTGGAGAATGTGCATTGACTACCGATCACTAAATAAGATAACAATAAAAAATCGTTATCCCCTTCCTCTCATACTGTTTATTTCACCAAGTTGGATTTGCACAGTGGATACAATCAGGTCAGAGTTGCAGAGCAAGATGCATGGAAGATTGCTTTCAAAACAAAGCAGGGATTTTATGAGAGGGTGGTTATGCCTTTTGGCTTAACCAATGCTCCTGCTACTTTGATGTACTCAGACTTTTTCTTGATGATTTTATTATTGTGTATCTGGATGACATTCTAATTTTTAGTAAAACATGGGAAGAACATTTAAGGCATGTTAAGCAGACATCAGATGTTTTGAAAAGAGAAAAACTTTATGTTAAACTCTCCAAATGTGAATTTGGCAAAACCTCTCTAAATTATTTGGGTCACATAGTAGGGGGAGGTGAATTGAAAATAGATCCCTCTAAAGTGGCAGCCATTGTAAATTGCCCTAAACCCTAGTCTGCTATAGAAGTGAGAAGCTTCTTAGAAGTAGCACAATATTGGAGGAAGTTCATTTCAAAATTTTCCTCAATTGCAGCTCCCTTACACGCCTTGACAGGATTGAACAAGGTGTTTCAGTGGGGAGGCAGACAGTAGAAAGCCTTCGACACCTTGAAAGAAAAGATTAGTACAGCACCAGTACTAGCAATGCCATATCTACAAAGACCATTTGAGATCCAAACTGATGCCAGTGACTATGTCGTGGGAGCAGTGTTGACACAGCACGATAAACCCATATGTTATCATCCTGAGACTTTTAATCCTGCAATAGTTAACTATCCTACATAGGATAAAGAATTGTATGCATTAGTTCAGAGTGTAAAAAAGTGGAAACATTACTTAATGGGCAAAGAGACAGTAATACATACTGATCATCAACCACTTCAATATCTACACTCCCAAATTAAGTTACAACAATCAAGACATTACAAATGGATGGGTTTTCTACAACAGTTTCACTTAGTCATCAGATATAAAAAGGGCATATATAACAAGGTTGCAGACATGTTATCTAGACCCATTATAAATGCATCTACCATACTTAAGCATAATTCTGTGCTGCATGAAAGCTACATGGAACAGTATGCTCAGGAAATGGACTTTAAAGATCTATATGCAACTTTGAGTCAAGGAAAAAGACTAGAATAATTGGACTATCACATGAAGGACCGACTCTTATATCATTGTGGGAAACTCTACATTCCACAAACTAAGAGAGTAAAGATAATTAGGGAAGCACACACTTCTCTGATATCGGGTCACTTTGGGGTAAGTAAAACAGTTGCACAGCTGCAAAGGTTCTACTATTGGTCGAGAATGAGTGAGATAGTTTCTAGATATGTAAAGGGATGTGCTATGTGTGCGAAAAGCAAGCCCAGCAACAGAAAACTAGGCTTGTACACTCCATTGCCAGTTCCTTCTCACCCTTGAGAAAGCATTTCCATGGATTTCGTTGGAGGACTGCATAAATCTAGGAAAGGTCATGATTATCTATATGTTGTTGTGGATAGGTTCAGCAAAATGTGTCTTTTGATACCCTGTAGTAAACAGATTACAGCTGAACAAACTGCAAAATTGTTCTTTGAACATGTATGGGTTCATTTTGGATTACCCACTTCTATTGTATCTGATCAAGACACTTGATTTGTGGGGAAGTTTTGGTCAAGTCTGTGGGAACTAATGGACACCAAATTAAAGAAAAGCACAACTTTTCATCCACAAACAAATGGCCAGACAAAAGTAGTTAATAGGACAGTGATCCAGTTACTGAGAGGATATTGCAGCAAACACCATAAGCTTTGGGATGAACACTTGTGTTATGTGTAGCATGCTTACAATAGAGCCAAACACTCTTCTACATAGAGATCTCCTTTCGAGACCTATTTTGGTTTCATACCAAGGTCTCCTTTGGATTTTGTCTTTGGTAAAGATACCATGGTTGATAGACGCAGTGATGTGGACAAGGCAACTAGGTTCATTGAACAGATCCAGGAGATCCACCAGGTAGTACAGGAACAGCTGGAAAAGAGCCAGGCCAAGTACAAGGCTAGGCATGATAAGCATCAGATGGAGCATAGTTTTCAAGTTGGAGACCAATTCTGGCCATATATCAACAAGGACAGGATGCAAGGTGAAGGTAAAAAGATAAAACCTATCAGGTATGGACCCTTCCGGATACTTGAGAAGATTGGTGAAAATGCTTTTCACCTTGATCTACCAGCTTACATGCACATCTACTCAGTCATAAATGTAAATTGCTCGAGGTTGTTTGAACCTTCAATGATTGAGGTCCCTGAAGAGCAGAGCTAATTACCTTCTGTTGATGACCTGCTACCTGAATATCTTAATGAATTAGGGGAAGAAACAGTGTTGGACAAGAAGGTAAGGATGACGCGCAGTAGACAAGTGGAATTCCTTGTGATTGGGCTCAAAGGTTCAAAGCCAAGCAGTGCAAAGTGGATTGAGATTGGACAAGTGAGAAAGCAATACCCTCACTTAGTCGATGCTTGAAAACCAACTTTTGGTTGTCCAAAAGCTGTTTTAGTAGGAAGGTCGTGATCCGAATTGGATCCATCAAAGACTGGCAAAGAACCATGACTATATCAGGTTGGGACGAATCTCTAAAGATTCCAAAAATAGTGATTGAAAACACCCTGAACTAGTGGCAATAGCAGCCAGTGTGGAACGATGAGGACCTCGATCAAAGTGCGTTGACCAAGGCCCATGGAGACTGTGCAGGAGGTCAAAGTAGCCCCTAGGAGCCCCGAATCAGGAAAAGGAGGTGATTTTTGATGCGTGATTAGCGCCTAGTGTTAATCGCGCATCGATGGGCGAACAAGGCTAAAATGGGGGAAACCCGAGCACTTGGACACATGGCGAACCGGAGAACCACGGGCGGGAAAGGAAAAAAGCACTAATCGTACAAGGCAGGACCCATGCTCTGGAAACCGGCGGTATTGATCGGGGCGCCCTCAAACGGTAAATGGTTTTGGAGAAAGCGAAGAAATCCCACTTAGCGATCGACGCATGGCGGCGGAGGTGAGAGAAAACTGTCGTTGATCGCGCGTTATCGGTTGAGCAGGTCAACCGTGTGAGACGTGTGTACAGCGTTGGATCTAGGGGATCCAAATCAGACGGCTAAGATTCCGCCCGACGGAGGAAGCGGAATCGATGAAGGATTAACTTGCGTTTGCGAAGATTTGAGGTCCGTTTGACCGCCACAGTGGAGGAAGAACCTATCCACGACGTAACTGAAGAAATGAACCGACAAGCAGGCTAGCGTTGTTCAGATGAGGACACGTGGCCACACCTTGAGCATTAGTGCTGACACCGAACAGGGAACTCCAAGCGCAGTTGCAGAAGGTGAATTGACAGAGGTGGAAGAGGAACCAAACGGGCATGGGTTCGAATGACTAAAAGCCATGAACAACGAAACAGAATACACAGCTGAACAATGAGAGACAGAAACCAGAGAAGAGGCAGTTAAGCAAAAGTGGAGATAGACAGAGGGCGGAGCTGACCAACAGCAGCATCGAGCACTAGAGAGCTTGAGAGATTCAAGCCATCCCATAGAGGAATCTGTCCAGATCAGGCATCCCATTTGGCTCCTTCCACTGTAGACCAGAAGGTCACAGAGCTGGTAGGAAGAAGAAGAGTCTGTGTACTCTAGTGGCTTGGGGAATCCAAGTACCACCCTGCCAAGAAAACATGCTTCAGGAGAACTCACATTGAGTCCCTGCATTGTAATTCTCTACTCAAAGACCCAATAAAATAAGGCCACCACTAAAAGCTAGACCAGAGACGTAGCCCTGGAGAATAGGGTGAACTCCTTATTAAAAGTGTTTGTGTCTTTGTGGTTGCTTACTATATTTCTCTGTTGTCTTTCCATCTAAATGTCTATGTATTGGCAATCTGATCGATATGTTGCTTAAATAACATAGAACACACACCGGCACATGAGTCTGTAATACCTTTTGTTTAATAAACCTTAAATTGGTGTCACTCATAGGATGATTATCAGATCATATGGGAATGTCAAATTTAACTTGTACCTTAAAAGGAGTGGCACCTCCATAGTGGTTGTTGGATGAAGATGCATCACTTGTGGGTAACCATTGAAGGATTTGGGGAAATTTATCCATCATCGCTTGTCACTCGAGGGCTTCCTTGAGCAATATTTTGAAAGGATCCCCTGCCCCCTCATCTTTCTTTTTTTTTTCCATGGGAGGCCATCGAGGTTTGCAAGGCTGGTCTTGCAAAGGTTTAACTAGTTCGAGTGCTACCTCCTTATACCCTGACCTCATTGGGGACATGAAAAGAAAAAAAGAGAAAGATCTGACCACTCTAATCCCACTAATCCAGAATTATGCAGGAATACAACAAAGTAAATATATACACATAAACACAGAGATGCAACAGAAATAAAACTCCATTTAATTAATATCAAAGCACTGAAATATGCTTACATACATAAATGGGAATAAACTAGCTCAGGCGATGGTAGCGTATCTCTAAGAAGTGATGTGGTGACTACATGCCTTTAAACTGTGTTACAATTAGGACTAAAGGCCTATTTATTATTGAGAAATAATGGAAAACACTAAACAGCCAAAAACCTAACCCTAGGAGATGAAGCACCAAAACTATATGGGCCCTGTTTTGGTAAATTGGTACATCAACTTCTCGGGGTCGTAACTTTTGCATACGATCTTCGTTTGGCTTTCATAGTACCTTGTTTCGAAGATCTCAAAGAAGAGGCCCAAAATAAGTAGAATAATTTGTGACTTTTCTGGTCTCTCTTTTTTCCCTAAAACATCGTTTAGTCCCTCAAAACGGCTCCAGATGTTTAGGACCCAAAAAATTGCCATAAATAGTAAGTTATGCTACAATTAAGGAAACTAAAAAGAAACAACGGTGGGGTCCAAGTGGAATAGGTGGGTGGATAACAATATATCCACTTGGATTAGTCCTCCCCCCTTAAGAAGCAATGGTCCCCATTGCGTTGAGTGCATCCATGAGATGGGGAAACCGCTGTTGAACTTGGTCCATGGTGAGCCACTTACCTTGGTGCAGGAGCTGGCCAACTTTTACAACACGATACAATTAGATCTTCTACTAGTGATTGTTGTTGATTTGTGTGTCAATGGTTCGATCAGTCATGGCATGTTCTTCGTAGTTTGGGTTTAACTTTGTTGGTGTGGTTTATTCTGAAATGTCTAATGTGTTGAGTAATGGTGGAAAGTATCCTCAGAGGAGGTCCACATTGAACATTGGGTGCAGGCCAAAGAATGGTGTAATGTTGAGCTCGCAATAATTGTCCCCTACAACCTTAGTGATGGATATCAAAGCGAGAAAAGCTTGTAGTGGGGCCTAGCGAAGTGCTCCTGCAAATGTAACCAAACTTTTTCGCCCACCTAGAACTTGTGTTGCACCTGATGTTGATCATGACACTACTTGTACTTAGCATTTACTTTGTCCAATATGTCATAGACCTACTAGCGAATGTGTTGAATTCTCTCAATGAACTTTTTAGCCCTTTCATATTCGGACTAAACATGAGCCAAATATGCCTGAGACGCTGCAAATGATATGACCACATTAATGGGACATAGTGGATGGAATCCCAACCCCACCTGAAAGGTGATGTGGCCAGTTGAGCTATGGAGAGCTCTACTGTAGCTATGTTGCACATAGGGGAGGATTTCATCTCATGTGTGTGGATACGCAGAATGTGTACAATCATCCTATTGATGACCTTTGTTTGGCCATGAGTTTGGGGGTGGAAATCCATAGACTTAATGAGCTTGGTATCCAACATCTAACAGAGAATTGACCAAAATGTACTTAGAAACCTATTCTCCTGATCTGAGCTAGTGGATTGTGGGATCCCAAAATGTTCCCACACTCGTTCAAAGAAGATCTTAGCAGTGAATTCTCCTGTGATACTCTTCTTGCAGGCCCCTAGAATGGCCATATTAGAGAATTTGTCAATGACCACGAAAATGCATTAATTGCCATGCATAGTAGAATGAAGGCCCGACATGTAATCCATGGAGATGGATTCCCAAGTCGACTAGCAGTAGGCAAAGGATTATATATGCTTTGCTTCTTGATAGTTAGATTAGAAATGGCACAGATAGTGCAACATATGTTGTACTTCCCAACATCCTGTCGAAGGTTCGACCAATAAAAATACATCTGCAGCACTGCCATTGTTTTCTCTACCCTGAAACGACTCAACTATAGTGTGCCTCCCAAATCATCGTGACACACTCACTTGAAGGAACACAAAGGTGTCCTAGGTAGCATAAAAGTGCATCCTAGAGGTGAAAATTTGGAATTCGATTGTCTTTTAGGAGTGACTGGTATGTGTTTCTGAATTCTGGATTGCTCTTTTAAAGATTCGACCACCCCCAGTCTCATGCCAACAAGAGTCAAGAACAATGGTCAGCGCCATGGCCGGTGGTTGGCTGAGGCAGTCTACAATATTGTTGGTGCTTCCCTTCTTGTACTTAATGTTCAAATGGAACTATCGTAAGTATGTGGACCATTTTTGATGGCGATCGTTCTATAACTTCCCTTATATCTGTATGAACTACAGGGATTGGTGGTATGTGTGGATGACTATTTCCTTCCCCATAATGTAAAGCTTCTATTGTCAGTAGGATTTCACAATGGAGTACATCTTCTTGTCATAGGTGGGATACTTATGGATTGTGTCTAAAAGTTTCTCACTATGATATGCCACTAGATGCCTCTGTCGAGTAAGAACTGCACCAATAGCATAGTGACAGGCATTTGTCTCGATCTCAAATGGTTGTTGCAGGTCAGGTAATGCAAGTACTAGTGTAAAGTAGAGGCAATGCTTCAACTTGGAAAATCCTTCTATTAGGATTCAGACCAAAAGAACTTTTTTTTTCTCCTCCCTTAGTGACTTGACTCAAAGGCCAAGTGATATGAGAGAACTCCAACATGAACTTGCAGTAGAAGTTGGAAAGACCGAGAAAGCTACATAGCTCTCTTAGAGTGGTTTGGGTTGGCCAATCCTAAAGGAATTTTATATTGGATGGGTTCGCATGCACACTCCTCTCATCAATGATGTACCCTATATATTGAAAATGGGTCGTACCAAAAGCGCATTTCTCCAAATTGGCGCACATCTTGTGTTATCGTAGGGTTTGGAGGACCTTCCCTTCCCAACTCTAGCTAAAGACAAAAATGTCGTTCAGATACACCACCACGAATGATTTGGTGAAGGGTCACAAGATATATTCTATTAGCCTCATGAAGTTTGCGGGGGAATTCTTCAACCTAAAAGGCATGACCAACCATTCAAAAAGGCCCTCCTTAGATTTGAAGCTAGTGTTCCACACATTGAAGGGTTCAATCAATACTTGGTGATAACCTGAATTCAAGTAAATCTTTCTAAAATATTTGGTCCCCTTGAGCTCATCTAGAAGGTCATCAATCTCTGGGATTGGGTACCTAATCCAGACATTGATCTTGTTCAGTGCCCAATAGTCAATACAAAGTCTCCAGGTCGCATCCTTCTTCTGTACCAACATGATCGGGATCCCACAGGTTGATGAACTTGGCATGATGTGCCCTTTCTACAATAGCTCATGAATCTAGCTCTTGTTTTATCTAGAAAAATATCGATAGATCGGTCCATTAGTTAGCGCTACGCCTGGGGTTAGATCGATGAAGTGCTTGACCTGACAATGTAGAGGTACCCCTCTGGGTGAGCTGAAGATGTCCCTGTACTCCTCTACAACCTTGTCCATCTGTTGTTGTCATGTGGAGGATCCTTGTCTAGAGGCCATGGTCACAATCTTCTTCTTACCCTGAGGGTGAATCATAAGGAAAACAAATTTCCCAATCTGGGAAATGATCTTACTGTATTGCTTCATAGTTATCAAAGAAATGATGGTAGGCAGTGCTACCTCTGGTATCCTATAAAACTTATTTCCGAAAGTAATAATAATAATGTGAGGCTTAGACTCATACACAACATGTCACTTCCACAAGTATGGTTGGCCTAATAAAACATCACAAACTTCAACAGGAGCAACATCATACAATGCCTTATCTTTGAAGGGCTTGATGTTGTAGGGAAGGCGACACTGTTGGTTGACACGGTGATCTCACCCTTGGTGAAGCCACCTAATTTTGTATGGCTATGGGTGTTGTGTGGTTTTTTTAGGCCCAAATGCTTCACGACCTCTGCTGAAATGAGGTCCTTTTGGCTCCCGTTGTTGACAATTAACTGCAGTAGAGAACCCTTCAGCCACATCTATGAGTGGAAGAGTTTCTCACCCTCCTATGGATATTTGGGCTCATCCTTTTAGATCTTGGTGGTGGAAATAGTGGCACTAGGCTCCACATCGATAATATGCTTCCCTTTTTCATTTCCCTTATCTGTTTCTGACTCAGAGTCAAAACATGCATCTGATTCAAAAGCCTTCATCTCGACCACCAGTGATTGCTTGGATTTACACCCACTTGTGTTGTGAGTGGGGATCCTATGGAACTCACACCATTTACTTATGTTCTTCTTTGTCTTTGTGCTATTGTTATTTTCTTGAGGCTTCAGATGATTGGCCTGGGTTTCCCAGGCTTGGATTTGTCCTTTGTTATGTGGTTTAGGGATGTCTTTCCTTTGCTTCGGATTCACAGATCCAAAGTCTCAATTCTTCTGTTTAAATTTATGCTCGATCTTTACAGGGCGTTGATAGGGGGCATTAAGCGATGAGATGTCCAGGAACACCATCTCGTCATGGATGTACTTGTGTAGACAACCATGTTATTGGGGTATCAAATTCCACTCAGAATCCTTGATACCCAACTTTGTGCAAAGGGTATGGAAGACATTTGTGAACTTCAACACATCTTGGTCCCTTCCCAGTCGCAACATGGTTGACTTTATGTACTTATCTTCATAGCTCTCGATAGGGTAGTATTGTTCCTTTATGGTGTCTTCGAAAGAATTCCAAGTGGGTGTGGATGAAAACATTGAGGATTCCTTCTCATCATTTTGTTCACAATAAGTTTCTCATCAGTCCTTGACATGTGGGGTGGCTTTGAGGAGTGAAAATGTAATATTTTCCCGATTGGAAAAGTCATGAACCGAAAAATATCCTTTCGACATATTTAACATATATATATGGCATCTGCATCTATCTGTCCTTCAAATATGGGAACGTCAAAGTTAACGTGTACCTTAAAATGAGTGGCACCTCTAGAGTGGTAGTTGGATGAAGATGTGTCACCTGTGGGTAGTGACTGAAAAATTTGGGAAATTTTTTCCATCATCGCATTCCTTTTTCACTCAAGGGCTTCCTCGAGAAATATTTTGAAAAGATATCTTGCCCCTTCACCTTTTTTTTCTTCTGCCATGGGAGGCCATCGGGGTTTGTGAGGTTGGTCTTGCAAAGGTTCAACCAGTTCGAGCCCTAATTACTTATACCTTGACCTCATTGGGAACATGTAAAGAAAAATAAAGAATGAGAATACTGCTCTAATACCACTGATCTAGACTTAAGAAGGAACACAACAAAATAAATACATACACATAAACACATATATGCGACAGAAATAAAACTTCATTTCTTTAATATCAAATAATTAAAATAGCTTACATACAAAAATGGGAATAAACTAGCTTGGACGATGGTAGCGTATCTCTAAGAAGAGATGTAGCAGCTACATGCCTCTGAACTGCGTTACAATGTGGCGCAAAGGTCTATTTATTATTGAGAAACAATGGAAATCCATAAACATCCAAAACCCTAACCCTAGGAGATGAAGCGCCAAAATTGTGGGCCTCGTTTGGGTAAATTGGTACATCGACTTCCCGGGGTCCTAACTTTGGCATATGATCTCTATTTTGTTATCATAATAACTCATTTCTAATATCTATAAGATGAGGCAAGAAACAAATATGAGTTGGGACTTTTCCAGTCTCTCCATTTTTCCTAAAAACGTATTTTAGTCCCTAAAAACGACTCCAGAAGTTTAGGACCCGAAAAATTGGCAAAAATAGTAATTTATGCTACACTTAAGGAAACTGAAAAGAAACAACTGTGGGGGTCTAAGAGGAATATGCATGTGGCCACCAATATATCCACCTAGATCAGTCCTCCCCCCTTATGAAGAAATGGTCCACATTGTGTTGATTGCCTCCATGAGATGGGGAAACTTCTGTTGAACTTGGTCGATGGTGAGCCACTTGCCTTCGTGCAAGAGTTGGCCAACTTTGAAAACCCAGTACAGTTGGATCTTCATCTAGAAATTGTTTTTGATCTGCGTGTCTGTGATCCAATCAGTTGTGGCATGTTCCATGCAGTTTGGGTTTAACTTTGTTGGTGTGAGTTGTTTTGCAATGTCTGATCTGCCTAGTGATTGTGGAAAGTATGGTTGAAGGAGGTCCACGTTGAACACTAGGTGCAGGCCAAGTAATGGTGGAATGTTGAGCTCAAAAGCATTATCTTCTATAGTCTCAGTGATGGTGTAAGGCCCATATCATATTAGGCGAAGCTTGTGGTGGGGCCCTGCGAGGCGCTCCTTGTGCAAATGTAACCTTTTCGCCCACCTGGAAATTACGTCACACCTGATGTTGATCATGATGACGCCTTTACTTAGTATTGGCTTTGTCCAATATGTCATGGAACTATTGATGGATGTGTTGAATGTTCTCAATGAATTTTTTAAACTTGTCAACCTCAGACTAGACATGAGCCAAATCTACCCAAGTCGTTGTAAATGGTATGACCACATCAATGGGACATAGTGGTTAGAATCCCAACCCCACCAGAAAGGGGTGTGGTGAGTTGAGCTATGGAGAGCTCTATTGTAGTTGTGTTGGACATAAGGGAGGATTTGATCCCATGTGCATGGATGCTTCGAGTTGTACATACACAGAATGTGTACAATCATCCTGTTGACGACCTTTGTTTGGCCATCATTTTGGGGGTGGAAAGTCGTGGACTTAGTGACCTTGGTATCTAACACCGATCAGAGACTTGACCAAAATGTAAATAGGAACCTGTTGTACCAATCTGAGATAATGGACTATGGGATCCCAAAATATACCCATAATCTTTAAAGAAGAGCTTACTAGTGGCTTCTGTTGTGATACTCTTCTTGCAGGCCACCAGAATGGTCATCTTACAAAATTTTTCAATGACCACAAAAATGTAGTCATTGCCATGCTTAGTAGAAGGAAGGCCTAAAATGCAATCCACAGAGATGGATTCCCAAGGTTGACTAGAACTAGGCAGATGAGTATATAGGCCTTGCTTATTGATGGTTAGTTTGGAAATGGCATGGGAAATGTAGGATCTGATGTACTTCCCAACATTATGTCAAAGGTTCAAACAATAAAAATACTTTTGCAACACTGTCACTATTTTCCCTACCCTAAAATGTCCAACGACCCAACTATAGTGTGCCTCTCAAATCATCTTGGCACGATCACTTGAAGGAACACAAAGGTGTCTTCTCTACCCTAAAATTTCTAGCGACCCGACTGTAGTGCGCCTCCCAAATCATCTTGGCACAATCACTTGAAGGAACACAAAGGTGTCCTAGGTGGCATAACATTGCATCCTTGAGGTGAAAATTTGGAACTTTCTTTACTTCCAGGAGAATTTGGTATGTGTTGTCAAATTTTGGATCGCTCTTGTAAAGATGCAACCACCCTGTAGTCTCGTGCCCACAAGAGTTAAGTACAATGATCAACACCATGATTAGTGGTCGACTAATGTAGTCTACAAAATTGTTAGTGCTCCCCTTCTTGTAATTAATGTACAAATGGCACTATTGTAGGTATGTGGACCATTTCTAATTGCGATCATTTTGCAACTTCCCTTGTGTCTGTATGAACTACAGGAGTTGATAGTTTGTGTGGATGACCATTTCCTTCCCCATAATGTATTTCTTCCATTGTCAGTAGGCCTATGATATGGAATACATATCATTTGCATAGGTGGGATACTTCTAGACTATGTCTGAAAGTGTCTCACTTTGATATGCCACTGGATGCCCCTGTTGAGTAAGAATTGCACCAATAGCATAGTTAGAGGCATCTGCCTTGATTTCAAATGGTTGTTGTAGGTCTGGTAATGTGAGTAATGGTGCATAGTAGAGGCAATGCTTCAACTTAAAAATTCCTTGTGTAGGGATTCAAACCACAAGAAATTTTCTTTCGCTCCTCCCATGGTGACTATGAGATAACCCCAACATGAACCTACGATAGAAGTTCGCAAGACCCAAAAAGTTGTGGAGCTCTGTTAGAGTGGTTGGAGCTTCCTAATCTCGAATGAATTCTATCTTGGTTGGGTCCACATGCACACCCCGCTCATCAATGATGTACCCTAGATATTGAACCTGGGTCATACCAAAAGTTCATTTCTCCAAATTGGCACACAACTTGTGTTGTCGCAGGGTTTGGAGGACCCTTCAAATATGGTGGAGGTTCTTTCCAACTCTGGCTGAAGATCAAGATTTCATCCAGATATACCACCACGAATGAGTTAGTGAAGGGTCACAAGATGTCATCCATCAGCCTTATGAAGGTTGTGGGGACATTCGTTAACCTAAAATGCATGACCAGCCATTCGAAAAGGCCCTCCTTGGATTTACAAGAAGTCTCCCACACATCGAAGGATTTGATCAATACCTGGTGATAGCCAAACTTCAAGTCAATCTTGCTTAAATATTTGACCCCCTTGAGATTGTCTAGAAGGTCATCAATATGTGGGAATGGATACCGATTTCGAACAATGATCATGTTCAATGCTCGATAGTCAATAAAGAGTCTCTAGGTCCTGTCCTTCTTTTGTACCAACATGATCAGTCTCCCACAAGGTGATGAACTTGGCCTGATGTTCCATTTCTGTAGTAGATCCTAAATCTGCCTCTTGATTTAATCGTTGTCAAGAACAAAGTGTCAATAGGTTGGTCCATTGGGTAGCGGTGTGCCTGGGGTTAGATCGATGGAATGCTTGACCTGATAGTGTAGAGATACCCCTGTGGGCAAGGTGAAGATGTCCTTGTACTCCTCTACAACTTTTTCCATTTGTTGCTTTTGTGCAGAGAAGCCTTATCTAGAGGCCATGGCCACAATATTCTTCTTACCCTGCTTGAAAATCATTAGGAAACAAATTTCTCGGTTTGGGAAATGATCTTACTATATTGCTTCTAAGTGATCAAATAAACGGTGGTAGGAGGTGCTACCTCTAGTATCCTGTAAAACTTATTGCCCAAAGTAATAATAACAATGTGAGGGCTGGACTCATCCACAACATGTTACTTCCACAAGTATAGTTGGCTTAATAAAACATCACAAACTTCAAGAGGAGAAAAATCACACAATACCTCATCTATGAAGGGCTTGATGCTGTAGGGAAGGCGAAATTGTTGGTTGATGCGATGATATCACCCTTGTCAAAGCCACCTAATGTTGTATTTCTATGCGTGTGGTGTGGTCAGTAGGCCCAACCGCTTCACGACCTATGCTAAAATGAGGTACCTTTGGCTCCCGCTATCAACAATGAATTGCAACGGAGAATCCTTCACCCATATTTGTGAGTGGAAGAGTCGCCCCTCCTCCTCTAGATATTTGGGCTCATCCTTTTGGATCTTGGTGGTGGCAACGGTGGCACTAGGCTCTACATCAATAATATGCTTCCATTTTTCATTCCCCTTATCGGTTTCTGACTCAAATTTGGAACATGTATTCGATTTGGAAGCCTTCAGCCTAGCCACCAGTGATTGCTTGGCTCGACACTCACTTGTGTTGTGAATGGGGATCTTATGGATATCACACCATTTCCATGTGCCCTTCTTTGTCTTCGTGGTGTTGTTCTTTGCTTGCGGATTCGACAGGTTGTCCCTTGTCACTCCAACTTGGCTTTGTCCTTTGTTCTCTGGTTTGGGGTCACCTTTCCCTTGCTTTGGATTTGTAAATCCAAAGTCCCACTTCTATTGTTTAAATTTATGCCTAGTCTTGAAAGCGTATCGATAGGTAGCTCCAAGCGAGGAGATGTCCAGGAGCTCCATCTCAACCTAGATGTACTTGTGTAGGCAGTCACAGTACTTGAGTACCAAATGTCGCTCATAATCCTTGATACCCAACTTCGTGCAAAGGGTATGGAAAAAATTTGTGAACTCAGGCATGTCTTGGTCCCTTCCCTGCCGCAGCGTGGTCCACCTTATGTATTTATCTTCATATCTCCTAACAGGGTAGTATTTTTCCTTTATGGCATCTCAAAAATAATTCCAAGTGGGTGAGGCTAAAAATAGTGAGGGTTTCCTCTCATCCTTTTGTTCATAGTAGGTTTCCCACTAGTACTTTACATATGGGGCAGTGTTGAGGAGTGAAAAAGTAATATTTTCCCTATTAGAAAAGTCACGAACTGAAAAATATCCTTTCAATAGATTTAACCATCTATCTATGGCGTCTGCATCTATCTCTCCTTCAAAAATGGGAATGTCAAAGTTAAATTGTACCTTAAAAAGAGTGGTGCCTCCAGAGTGGCTACTGGATGAAGATGTGGATAACCGCCGAAATATCAGGGCAAATTTATCCATCATCACATTCATTTATCACTTGAGGGATTCCTTGAGCAATATTTTGAAAGGATCTCCTACCTTCTCATCTTTCTTTTCTTCCGCCATGGGATGTCATCGGGGTTTACAAGGCTAGTCTTGTAAAGGTTCAACTAGTTCGAGCCCTAACTCCTTATACCCTGACCTCATTGGGGACATGCAAAGAAAATAGAGAAAGAGCATACCACTCTAATACCACTGATCCAAACTTATGCAGGAATGCAACAAAATACAGATATGCACATAAACACAGAGATGCAATAGAAATAAAACTTCATTTGATTAATATCAAAGAACTGAAATATGCTTACATATAGAAATGGGAATAAACTAGCTCGGGCAATAGTAGCTTATCTCTAAAAAGAGATGTGGTGACTACATGCCTTTGAACTATGTTACAATGAGGCTCGAAGGCCTATTTATTATTGAGAAACAGTGGAAAGCCCTAAACATCCAAAAACCTAACCCTAGGAGATGAAGTGCCAAAATTGTGGGCCCCGTTTGGGTAAATTGGTACATCAACTTCCCAAGGTCGTAAATTTGGCATACGATCTCCTTTTGTCTATCATAATAGCTTGTTTCAAATATCTCAAAGAGAATGCCTAAAATAATCAAATAAATTGGTTTTGGACTTTTTCAGTATCGTTGTTTTCCCTAAAAACGTAGTTTAGTCCCTCAAAATGGCTTTGGAAGTTTAAGACCTGAAAAAATACCAAAATAGTAATTTATGTTACAATTAAGGAAACTGAAAAGAAACAATAGTGGGGGTATAAGTAGAATAGGCAGGTGGCCACCAATATATCCACCTGGATCACAAGGCTTTTGTACATGCACAATACCTGGAAAACATAGGTCTAAAGAGAGTGCAATCAGGTGGAATGAAGCAAAAGGAGCAACAAGAAGCTTCTATGGAGGGGAAAAGAAGAAAAATGGGGGAAAAGATAAAAATGCAGCAGCCACAATACACTAGTGTAAATATCCCAGCAACCACTGCAACATTGTTGGCCATACATGGGAGAAGTGTTAGAAGTTGAATGCAGAGCTAAACCTGAAGAACAAGAAGAAGAATCTCATGGCCACAAATTTGAGAAACCAAGTTGAAATCAATTCAGACATGGATGAGATGATCATATGTACATCAATGCAGAAAGAGGTGAATCGAAGTAGCCTTCCACAACATGAAGAGAAAGAAATGACCAAACTCTTCCATATAAAGATATTGGTTAAGAGCTGGTCAAGAAGTTGGGGCTGGAAGTTCATGATCATCCAAATTGGGATGCATAAATAAGGATGCAGGGTTGAAGGTGAAAAAATAGTGTAGAATCATATTTGTTATTAATATTTATTTTATTAATGAAGTAGACCTAGATGTGGTTCTCCTTGATGTATGTGGATTCATGTTTGGGAGTCCATACATGTGCATGCATGATGCAATATTCATGAGAAGAGACAACTAGTAACAACTCGTCAAGGATGGAAAATCATTCATCATCAACGTGCACAAAGGCAAGTTGAAATTTTCTCTAGTAAGTGCCAACCAAGCTAAGAAATTGATCAGTTCCAGCAAGAAGTATATTTTACTATTTTTTAAGAGAAATTTAGTTTGTAGAGTATTCAATAAGAGGAAAGACATCCCTAGAGGGGTGTACTAAGAAAGAGAAACAACAATTGGAGGAGTTGCTATAGGAATATAAGGATGTGTTCCGAGAGCCTAAAGGACTACCACGTAATAGGGAAGTGGAACATGAGATCCAACTATTGTCGAACTCCCCCTTGCCGAATATTGGGTTGCATAGCCAGTCTATTATAAAAGCAAGTGAGGTGAAGAAACAATTGTAGCAGCTACTAGAATAGGGTGTCATACGACCAAGTACATCACCATGTGGGTCACCCATCATCATTGTGTTGAAGAAGGATGGGACTTGGTGGATGTGTATAGATTACAGGGTGTTAAACAAAATCACGCTCAAGAATAGATACCCTCTGCTTAGGATAGATAACTTTTTGGATTAGTTGCAACAAGAAAATTACTTAACCAAGCTGGACTTGGAGTCTGGATATCACCAAGTTCTTATCAAAGAAGAAGGTACATGGAAGTCCACCTTCAAAACTAGGCAAGGTTTGTATGAGTGGTTAGTTGTGTCAATTGGCCTATGTAATGCACCAACTACATTTATGAGATTAATGCATGATGTAGTGCACCCTTTTATAGATTCATTTGTTATTTTCTATTTGGATGATATACCATTATATAGTTCTACCTAGGAGGATCATATTTCACATTTGACGTAGGTTCTAGAAACATTTAAGAAGCACCAACTGTGAGAAAATCTCAAGAAGTGTGAGTTTGCGCAACAATATTTGGTGTATCTGGGGTATGTGGTCGGTGGAGAATAACTGAAGATAGATCCTTCCAAGATGGAGGCATATGAATATATGGGATGAAAATATAGTATATATACAACATTTTTACAACAGAGCAGTCAGAAATTTTACATGAAAGTCCCCATTTGAGACTTGTTTTGGATATTTTCCACTTTCACCTTTGGATATTGCATATGGGCAACAAGGAGGAATGAGGGAAGATCTTATAGGAGATGCTTTAAGGGCTGAAAAAATTATAGAGAAGATCAGCAAGATCCATCTATAGGTACAAGAAACACTGTAGAAGTTGCAGGAGAAGTACAAGGTCAAGCATGATCAACACAAAAAGGAGAAATCATTCAAGGTGGGAGACAGAGTATGGCTATATTTGAACAAGAAGAGGCTACAGGGACCTGGGAAAAAAGTAAAGGCTCTCAGATATGGTCCCTTTTAGATACTAGAAAAGGTGGGTGGTAATGTCTATCGCCTCAATTTACCACCATTTATGCACATTTACTTAGTTGTGAATTTGGAGAATTTGAAACTCTACGAGCCTTCCAAGTTAGATCAGGAAGAGGAACATGTCCTACCTTTAGTGGAGGATTTGGCACCTGATGCTTAGGAAGAGTTAATAGAAGATACATTTTTTCAAAAGAGGTCCAAAACTACAATACATTGGTAGCATGACCTTTAGTAGATTGGGTTGAAGGGATAACTTCCAAGCAAAGCTAAATGGTACACCAAAGAGAAGGTGGAGGAAAAACTTCCTCACCCCATTCAGTAAAATATTTTGGGGACCAAAATCCTCCAAAAATGGGGATATTTGACTTGTATTGGGTCATTATATTTTTTCATCTATCTCTATGCATTCGGAGTGGAAAAAGTGGAGGAATAATCTCACGGGACTGTTTTTACCGACGGGACCCAGTTTGGCAAAACTAAGTCTGAAACCTTGCGAGAGAATTTTGAGGCATAAAACTAAATTTTTTAGGGGTATTAAGTTGTTTCTTTGTCATGTCATCATTTCATGTTTTTCTACACACAAATATATTTCCAATGGTGCAAGAAGCATGTCAATCGGAGTATGTATGGAAAAGTTATGCCATTCGGAATTTGACCTTCCTCTTTAAACACCTATAATTCATGAGGATGTTGCATCAACTCCCATTATTCATGGTAAAAGGGGCTAGCCACGTGTTTATGATTTAAAAGACTCTAGAAGATTATATCTTGTAACTCTAGTTAAGAGTTCATGAAGTCAAAATTAAGCACTAGCAAGCTATCAGGTTGTGTTATAACCGAGCCATTAGGAGGAATAAGAATTCCATTCTTTCGAGAGAATTTTTTCCATAGTTGAGAAAAGATAGCTAGGAGAGATAGGATTTATAGCACATAGAGAGGATCTATGCACTAAAGTGGCCCATGGGCCACAAGCATTACTTCCTTATACCTGCATCCATATTTTAGATAGAGAAAGAGAGCAAAGCAACCTCACCTTCCAACTCGGTTTTCTCCCGAAAGGGTTTCTCAGAGAATATCTTGTTTCTTATGTGTGTGTGTGTGAGATTATTTTTTCATTCTCTAGTTTTATGCATAATTTCCACTCACATGCATGCACTAATTTCATTTAAATCTACAGATCTTAAAGTTTGATATAACTGTAATAGTGTAGAATCTCATATTTTTAATATAATATTATCAGATCTGTTGTGATGAACTATCTAGTGGAATATCCATGACAATCTAAAGATCATACAATGAATAGGAATCTAAGGCTAAAACCACTATCAATCCAAGCAAATTTTCGTGCAAATGACAACAAATAACCATAAAATCACATGCATATATCATGCATCCACAAATCACTAAGGAAATCACACATGCAACCTGTTACCTGCAAAGAAATCCAGCTATAGTTGTAGATCCAATTGTTCACTTATACTTTCCTTCTTTCTCCAAATCCAAGTGAATACTAGAGCACTCTATTGGCTCTAAAATGCAGATGCAAATTAGAGTTTAATTTAATGTCAACCCGGGAAGGTAAACTTAGAAGTGCCTATCTAAAATATATAGATCTAGAAAGATTCCTAATTTGTCGGAGATCTTATGGTTCCGTTACAAGAACACATGAATTTTAAGATTTCTTCCAACAATTAGAATATCTAACAAGAACTTAAAAGCTCAAATGAAATAAAACAAACAAACTAGAGAGATTCATAATTTGTCAGAGATCTTATGGTTCCCTTACAAGAACACATGAATTTTAAGATTTCTTCCAACAATTAGAATATCTAACAAGAACTTAAAAGCTGAAATGAAATAAAAACATA
>APFE030240650.1:9797-43914 GCA_000404065.3 Pinus taeda | reverse complement strand
TATATATATATATTGGTTTCGTACATGAACGGGGTGGCAATTGTTATGTGGCTTATGACATGGAAAACCATGTGGGGACTATGTAGGTGCCACAGGGAAAATATGATGACATGATATAATCTGATTGAATAAGACCTTAACTAGTCATATCTTTTTATCTAGAGGTTGGATTGGAGAAAACTTTATATCGTTGGAAAGGTCTCAATGAGACGAATGCAATGATGTTGTTGACTATTAGTTTTAAGGAAGTAAAAAAAATGTTGCAAAAATTTAGACGTCATTCCCATAACTGAACCATGGAGATTGGGTAAGCATAGGAACTACCTTATTCTACCCTTTATTAAGGCTAGGTTTAGTAGGGGGAATGTTAATCGATCATGGAGATTTATAGACTTTAGACTATTTTTACTAATTTAGATTTTGATTGTTGTTCTAATGATATGTTTTTTTTTGCTTAATTTGTGGTACCCTTCCCCAAATGGGTGGAGCTGTAGTTTTTGAATGACAGGATCTAGAAATCATTTTGTTCTACTAGGCTAAGAGGAAGTTGTTTGTATGTTTCAACAGGCTACAAAACCATGGTTTTTATTTAAGGAGATAGAACATGGTCTCAAGCGGACAGGATGGGATCACAACTAGATGGGAAGGGGCAAAGTTTACTTTCTCATTCAGTAGACCGTAGGGAAGAGAAATGTGGAGCACCTTGGGTCAAGTAGCCAAGGGGTGGGTGAAATTAGTATTTGCTTCTACTAATGGGGAAACTTATACCTAAGGACATTATGGATAAAATACACTCTCCTCCCAATATTCATGAGATTATAGAATTCACTTCCATACTGGTAGACGACTTAAAATATTTTGAGGTATATTATTCTAACATATGACTAATCATTTTTAGAGTGTTAAAGTGAATATGATAGATACAAAATAAAAAATAAAAACAATCTAGTCATTCCTTATAACTTCATTATTATTTTTTTGGTGATAAGACAAAGAAGGATAGTGGAGAGTTAGATTTAAGTATAAAATGTTACATGAAAGACAAATAAAGAGATAGGTCATCCTGTCAGAGCTCAAAAACCAAATTGTTAAAGGGATGCCACATCTAAAGAGTATTTACACTAGTGAAGGACAAGACATACATGATAATATGCCCATTGTTGAACACATCCAAAGAACATTGAAACCAATAAGTAATTTATTCATAAAGCAATGCACCTGTCATGTCACTTATTTCCATACAAGGTATTGTTCATCAGTTATTTTCATGGAAGTACTGTGTAGACGATTCTATAGTTTAAGTAGCTTCTTCACCTGATCTATCATTAGATATACAGGTCCTGCATTAGAATACTAGGGAATTCCCCTTAGTTATAGAGTTTGCTAAAGGATTTAAGGAATTTCATTTGAAAAAAATATATCCCCTTCACTATCAACTTCCAACCATGAAGGAAATCACTCAATAAAACTAAATTATCCCATTATAATAATTATATGAGAGTGAATTTGCAGTGATGATATCTCACTCTTATATGTTGCTATGTGGATGTGAGACTAAACTATGCGTTGCTCATATAGATGTGATACTAATCTATAGGGTAAATGTAATCAAATATATTTGAACCATGATGACATTGTCTAGAGTGAAAATAGATGTGTTGAAATGATGTGCTTATACCCTATCAAATTAGGTAAACATGAAATTCCATTGCAAAATTACATTATATATACACTTGATTATTTGGATACTTTGTCAACTTGAAAGCATGAAAGTTTCTTCTATGTATACATAGAAACCTCAAGTTATGTCCTTAATTCATGTGTATTGAGATACCAAATACATGATGTGAAATTAAGTAGTTATGATTTTCCTTGCATGAATTCCTTTACATTTTATGTTGGTCTATGCACTAACTAGATTCAAATTTCAAGGAAAGAGGTCAGAAATTCCAAAAGCATGAGGGAAAGTAGAATTTGTTGTGTCATTGTGAAATCACATGTGTGGTTATGGGTGGGTGGTTGGTTATTCTCCAACATTATATATATATATATATATATATATATTTAAATAAGTTAATTTGAAACTATGATGTGCTTGACGTGTCACAAAGATGAATGTCTAAATATCTTTGGAAAACATGCAATATGTCAATGAGGCTACATAAAGGTGGTAATAATCAAGTAATGAATTATGCCAAATGTAAGTACACAATCTCAGTTCATGTGTTGCATGTTGAGGTAAGTTTCGATCTCCTGGTTGAGCTCTAGTTGCGAGTGTGATAGAAAGGTTTAGGGGTGGAGGGGTGAGATAACACCCTTAATTCCAATCAACCTAAATTTGGTTGGGAAGGTTGGGAACCATTATCTTTATCCTATGGAATGGAAAGAGGAAGGCTTATCACTTTATGTTAAAGGAGGGCGAGGAACTGAGCACTTTTAATATGTTATATCAACTTCTGCAGGATCAAATCTAAATATTTGAATCTACACTTTGTCTACATACTGGCATATAAAAGGACACGAGAAACTATATTGAAATCTATTTCATGGAATTTGGTTTCAATATTGGTCATTTGGTTGCATGTATGTAAAATTCACAACATTCACCAACCATCATCACTTAATAGAATATTTTTCATTGTCAAACAATCCACAGAACACTAGATACCCTTCCATACAATATATAGGACATTTGGGATTTGATAAAATCTATGTCTGACTATTTTCTTATCATTTTTCACTAGCACTTGTATGTTACTCTTCCTATTCTATAACTCTACTTCTCTACATTACCATTGCATTGATGAATAAATGACTTCATGTTATTACAGTCCCATTCCCTAATCAAGGCCCCATTAATGCTATGATGCAATTGGCCCAAATATCTTATGTTCAAGACTTCTGTATCACCTTTATTGATACCAAATAGACACAAGAGCGTATTAGGAGATTTAGACTAGTGGAGTTTGTTAAATAACCATTATAATTTATATTTGAGACGATTTTAGACAACCCGCCTTCAGCACATTACCAAACATCAAAACAATCTAAGCTACATTCCTTCACTAATAAGAGTCATTTTTATTTCAACAATCCTTCATTAATAATGACATTTTGTACTTCAACAAGTTGATAGACATGTTGAAGCATTAACAACAATATGGTGTTGCTCTAGTAACATGTATTATCTCTAACGACCTTGTTTCATTTCCATATAAAAAAAGAGAAAGCTTGGTTTTCCTAGACCGTACTTATTTCTTGGCTTGCAATGTTTTATTTTTATCCACTTAATAATAAAAAATATAAATTCAATGATTTTTTTTTTCATTTTCGGAAGTAAAGAAGGAAAAATACTTTTGTTCTTTCAACATATTCATTTTGTAAGGAAGCAAATTTTATTTTAGAAGTAAAGAAGGAAAAATAATTTCGTGATTTCAACATATTTATTTTCTCATGAAAATTTGTGAAGACAAAGACTTGTTAAGATTTGAAAATGCAATTACCGCACCTGTAAAAATTATTTTTGTCTCTCCTTTAGTTTCTAGCTTGCTAAATCTCTAACTTTAATCGTTATGGCATTCTAAGCTTGCAATAATATATTCAACCTTTTTTCATTTGGTTAGTTGAAAAGGAAAGCCCACATACCTTACACATAATAATATAGAGCCACATGTATAGATTGTATCACACTTAGAGACATAAATAGTTCAAATCCTCCTAGTATAGGGCTAGCCACATGTCCTAGTGCAAGGATTAGTAAAAATTTAAGTAGCACAAGTTGTAGAAGCATCATCTGATCAGACCCTTTTTCTCTTTGCCCTTGGCTATAATCACTCTCGCAAGCTTCCAACAACTTAATTTTTTTCAAGTACATCTTGAGATCACATATCTGAGTTAGATTCAACAATATTACTAATTGTGATTTCAATAAAGTATATCCCCTTTCAATATAGAAATGGAATATGTGGTGCGATTTGGTGGCCATGCAAGGTAACAAGGTTGGAATGTTGCCAACAGGAAGTTCTTTTGAAGGTTGTAGTTGATGGTGGCAGACTGGCAGTGATGCAAGCACAAAATTGCAGAGAGCCTACAACATAATCAAAATCTACAGTGTAGTTAGGGCATCCATTGTAGCACTATCAGAACATATACTACAATGCCTTGTTAGTCCTTATTGGAACCGTAAGGTTAAACCAATAAAAAATTATATATTTTAAAATTAATTAAAAATTTAAAGAAACATGGAAAAAATATTCCCTAATGAGGAATATCCCATGGAAGCACTCTTGACTAATAGAAAAATACAATACAAATTTTTTAATTTTAGAAAAATTATTTTATTTTTGAAACAATGAAAATCCTATTTTTTTTTTTTCCGACTTTGGTTGATGAACAAAATCAGATGAAATTATACAAGTCAAAGTCTTTTGTCTAGAAACTGATTTCTATGTCCCTTAGCAGAGGCAAGAACTAATTAACATTTCAATGATTTCATAAATAAAAAATTATTCATTTAAAAAAATATTTCTAAATAAAAATAATAATATACGATTAGTGTATCTCCCACACACACATATGTATAATAAAATTAGTATATAATATTGCATTGATTCTATAAAAATTAAATTAATATTATTTGCAAATAGTAGATGTGTGATATTGGATTGATTGTATAAAAAATTCGTGATGATATTGTATTTATTTTTATTGGTAATTTTTTAATGTTTATCTTGTTTTTTTAAGTAGCTTGCTTAAGCCTTCAATGATTAAAAGAAAAAGGGTGCTAAATGGCACCCTTCTCCTAATCACAAGAAATGAGATCATTCTTTTTATTTTTTTAGGTAGACTACTTAAGCCTTCAACAAGTAAAATAAAAAAAGAGATTAGAGGGCCTCCTTATCCTAAACTCAAGAAAGGGGATGTCAAAAAATATCATGAAATGTAACTCATTCTTGAAATGCAACTCATTCAAAAAAGTACAAATGAATTAGAATTTGTCTTATGTAAATCAAACTTACCCTATTATATGCTTTAGATAGAAGCGCATTCATCAACATCACCCTTTGGTTTCTAACTTTTATTAAATAAATATGTTATTTAGTGATCTTCAGTACCTTGTGTATTTACATTCCCCTTAAGAAACCAAACCCTCCTCAAGATATTTGCATTTATATAACACTTTTGAATCTTCTAGCAGTTACCTTTGAGATAATTTTGCCTATGTAGTTGTATAAAGAGATGAATCTACATTTCTCAAAGGTTGTGGCATTATCTTCTTCCAGGACCACAACTGGGAATGTTGTATTAAAAGCTTTCAACATCTTTCTTTGAGCTCTTGTAGTCTCCACAACTCTTCTTAAACCTTGCTCAATAAAATCATAACATTCTAAGAAAATTTTCACATGCAAACCATTAGGTCTAGGCCTTTTTTCCTCCTAAAAAATCTACAATATCTAATGCAATTCTTCTTTCATAGTTACCTTTATTAGGGTTTGGTTTTCACCCTTATTTAAAAATAAAGGGAAGGAGTTTGACCGATATGGATTGGATCATTATATTTTTTCCATCTAGGAATTGGCTCACATGGCCATTTTTACCAATAAGACCCAATTTCGTAAATTAGGGTATGAAATATTCCATAATCATTTTAAGGAATTAAATGACGGTTTTTGGGGGAAAAAAATGGCCACTTTAGCACCACACATTTTTTCCTATTCTACACAGAGACCCTTTGAACAATGCAACAATCGCCTCAATGAGAGTCCATATGCAAAAATTATGCAACTCGGAAGTTGACCTTCTTGTTTTAGACACCATAATTTGAGAGTATGCCACATCAAACCCGATTATTCAAGGAAATGGGGCTATAAACATGATCGTGATTAAGAAGACTCTAGAATATTCTTTTTTGTAACTCAGTTAAGGGAGGGGGAAGTTAAACTTAACCACTAGTAGGTTATTGCATTTTGTTACAACTAGGCCAGTAGGAGGAAAAGGGGTTTTATTATTTTCTAGTGTAACTTGCTCCATAGACTAGAAAAGTAGCCAAGAGGGATAGGGAGACAACACAAAAAGAGGATTTGTGCATTATAGTATCCCATAGGCCACAAGCTTTACTTATTTGTACTCACAACCATTTTCTATTTAGATAAAGAGAGCAGAGCAACCTCGCCTTCCAACTGGGCTTTCTCCCAAAATGGTTTCTTAGGATATATCTTGTGTCGATCATGGTTTATGATTTTTTATTTTGTTTTTATCCATTTTCTAAATAATGGTAATTTACATGCATAGACAATAAATAGTATTTTACAAATCCAAAAATCTAGAGAGAAATAAACCCTCATAGTGTAGATTTTGATATCTTAAGAATAATTTTGCCTGAGTTGTTGTGACAAACTAGTTAGTGGAATATTCATAGCAGTTTATAGATCATATTTGGTGTATTAGAAAGTTTATTTAGGTATATTGTGGATATTTGCAAGGGATCCAAATTGGAAAAGCCAAAATTTAGAAAACCCTAGTTATAGCCGGCAAATCTATGAATAATCATCACGATCCTGCAAAGGAGAGGTTTTTGCAGCTAGAAGCATAAGTTGTAGATATAAGCCACAATGTGAATCTCCTCCTGGTGGTCCTGACCAATAAGCTTGGCTTATTAAAAGAATATATGGGTTCTAACATAGATGTCTGATCAAAGGTAAGATTAGGATATTGAGAAGAAATAGAGAATCATTCGAAGAAAGTACTTGGAAATTATCAACCTAGTTTGAGTGCCATGAACCATTCATAGTCCTTATTCAAAATGGGTGTGAAGGTTGATATCTATTCGTACCAAGGTGAGATCAACGTTTTAAAGATAAATAACTGGTTGTAAAAAATAGAAGTTTATTTCTTTGTTCATCCTATAGAGAAAAAACAAGATTTCATTTACGTGACTAGAATTAGAGGGCCATGCACTGACATGGTGGGAAAACGACATAGATACCCTGAGGTTTGAGGGAGATCCTTTAGTGACCAAGTGGGAGGACTTAAAATCCCTCATTAATTCACAATTTTACCCTATCAGGTATGCAGAGGACTAATAGATTCGGTAGCACTACTTCAGGAAGAAATAGGGGCAGAGTGTGCAAGAGTACATCATAGAATTTAGAAAGATGACCACAGAACCTAGATGTACTCCTCAAGTGTCTTGGGGTTATATAACACCATCTAAATAATAAAGTGATGTTTTTCAAGCCTAGATCAGTGGATAAGGCTTGTGTAAAGGCATAGTACCCAGAGAACATAGGCCAGAATAAAGGGAAATCAAGTTGATTGAAGCAAAATGAGCATCAGGACACTTCTAAGGAGGGGAAGAAGAAGTGAAAAGGGGGGAAATATAGAAATATGGTTGTCACAACACACCAGTGCAAGGATCCTAGAAACGAATGCAACCACTATAATACTGACAACCATACAAAGGAGAAGTGCTAGAACTTGCATTTAGAGCTTAAATCAAAGAAAAAAATGAAATATAACAATAATAATAGTATCATGGCCACTAATTCAAGCAATTGGGTTGAAAGAAACTTGGGAATGGGTTAGAATATCATATGTACATCGGTGCAAAAGGAGGTGAATGTGATTAGCCTTCAATAATAGGAATAGAAATATATGACCAAACTCTTCCACATAAAGATACAAGAAGGGAAAGATTTATGCTCTATTTGACTAAGGATTGCAAGTGAATATCATTGTAGTAGAGTTGATAAAAAATTTGAGATTGGAAGTTTGTGATCGTCCAAGCCCATATCCATTAGGATGGGTAATTAAGGATGCAAAGTTAAAGGTAACAAAACAATGAAAAAAATAGATTTTCTATCAGTGCTAATTTTATTGATGAAGTCGAATTATTAGTTCCCCTTCATGTATGTGGAGTGGTGTTTGGAAGTCCCTACAAGTACATGTGGGGTGAAATCTTCATGAGGAGATATAACTGGTATTGGTTCATCAAGTACAGAAAATTATTCACCATTAATGCGTACAAAGGTGAATAAAAAATTTCATTGGTAAGTGTTAACTAGGCCAAGAAACTAAACAGTTATAGAAAGAAGTTTGTTTTACTATTTTTAATAGAGAGTTATTCTATAGAAGAGTCAGTAAGAGAAAAGTCATCCCTTGAGGGGTGTACTAAGAAACAAAAACATCAATTGGAAGAGTTTCTATAGGAATACATGGATTTTTTATGGGAGACTAAAGGGTTACCACCCAAGAGGGAAGTGGAACATGAGATCTAGTTATTTCCAGACTCCCTGTTTCCAAACATTTGGATATATATCAATCTATTATAGAAACAAGTGATGTGCATAAATAATTGTAACAACTACTAGAACAAGGTGTCATTTGACCAAGTACATCACTATTTGGGTCACCCATCATCATTGTGTCAAAGAAGTATGGTCCTTGTTTAATGTTTATATATTATAGGGCATTGAACAAAATTATTCTCAATATAGGTATCCCTTGCCAGAAATACATGATCTTTTGGATCAGTTGCAACAACTAAAATACTTCACCAAGTTTCTCTTAAAGTCTAGATATCACGAGGTTTGAGTCAAAGAAGAAGATACTTGGAAGACTACTTTCAAAACTATACAAGGTTTGTATGAGTGGTTAGTCATGTCATTTGGCCTATGCAATGCACCAACTATGTTTATGAGGTTAACAAATGATATATTGCACATTTTTATAGATTCATTTGTTATTGTCTATTTGGATGATATACATGTATATAGTGAGATATGGGAGGAGCACATATCACATATGATGTAGGTGTTAAAGACATTAAAGAAGCATCAATGACTAGAAAATCTCAACATGTGTGATTTTTCACAATAGTATTTGGTGTATCTAGGGTATGCACTAGGTGGAGGAGAGTTGAAGATATATCCTATGAAGATGGAGGCCATTATGAAATGGTATGTTCCTACTAATGTTTCTGAGGTTCGGAGCTTCATTTGGGAGACACAACACCTGAGGAAATTCATAGCCTCATTTCCAGTGGTAGCAACACCACCTCATGCCATAATAGCAAGTGGTAAGAGTTCTAGTGGGGAAAGTGTGAAAATTCCTTGAAATGTAGCAAATGGAATTTATTCTTCTAACTAATTAATTATGCAGTTTATTTTGTTACGACAAAATAACGAATAAATCACACTACAATTTCTTCACAATAAAAATGCTACGGAAAATAAAATGGAAACTAATAAAATAGTGCATAAAACACAATAAAATTAACGCCATTATTTTTGGAAAAAATTCCCCAAAAAACCCAATGTGGAAAAACTAGTGTAGTAGATGAGGGTTTTATTATTATTATTATTATTATTATGAAATAGTGAAAATTTTGAGTACAAATCTAGATGCCAAACTAGCTATACTCAAGAAAACAAGATGGCCAAAAATTATTGAGACAAATTTTGTCTCACCCAACACTGATCTCAACTCGGATATTGGCTCAAAATGGTTGCTTGAACACCATTGTGTCAGCCTCTGCACAGTCTAATTCGTACTTCCTATGGAACTGGTATGATATTGTCATTCTACTCAACTCAACCTTTGATAATGACTTGCTTGGCCTTCTAGAATTTTTCCTTGCCTCTGGAAACTAAATCGATCCTCTCTCTAGCTAAATTGAACCCTCACCTGAAGCTACTTGTGTAGTCCCTACATAGCATCACTAATGAAAAACTTAGCCTCTTTCTTATGCCTCTCTAGAACTAGAAACTTGATGCAGGAGCACCAACAACCCAATTCAAAATTGAATTTTGGAACCTCCAAAGGAGAATGCATGGCATGAGGACAAGATTTCCTTTAAATCTGATTGATTTTGTTTGTAATTTGTTATTTTACATAGATTTTGAGGGATGTGAGTGAAGATAGGGATTGATCGGATCTCACTTGATCCGATCCGTATTGTGTTACTCTATTTAACTGTAAGTGTGAGTGCATAGTAGAGAGGCCCAAGATCGATGTAAGACCTGGCAGAGGATCGCTGCTTCATGGGGCGTATGTAATGTTTTTCTGTAATTTCCATTTTACTGAATAATTGATTGAAGTGTGGTATGGACGCACTGTTCTGGTGCAAAAATTCTCTTATGACTATGTATCGATGTTCTGGACCCTAATCGGGTATTAATCTCTATTTATACATTTTATTAATAATCACAGTCGAGTAGCGTTGGAGGGTTAAATTGAGATTAAGTGCTAACCCTTTATTAAGCCGAGTTTCTTTAAGTTTCGTATTGAGCACGTGGGTAGTATTCGGCAAGAGGCAAGTGGTATCTCACACGCCCTAAAGGTGGGAAGTTGTATCTCTAAATTCTACATGATTAACCTTAGTGATTGACACGTAGCATGAGAAAACTACTTTTCTCATGCGCTCTCAAACTAATATCGCTCGTGCTTAATTTCACGCGAGATTTCACGATAGTCATTGGATCAAGCGGGAGTGATCAACGGTGGAGATCGGCCAAGATAGTTGGCGAGCGGGTGACGCGATACCCGTTTGATTAGATGGGTCAGATCTGATAGTGATCGCGTCGGAAGATACACGTGAGCTAAAGTTATAAATGGACGTGATAAGGTTTTATACAACGGGATTAAAACCTCGTTGAGTTTCATCCATCAAGACCGTTCTTTGGTTGATTGAGCAGACGATAATAGTGCGTGAACGTGTGTGGGTTAACAGACCTGAGCAGACCTGATATGTTATCAAAGAGGGTTAAATTTTATTTGGGTTTCAACCTTAAATGTCAAAGAAATCATGTTCATTTCGGCTATGATAAATAAATTAACCAAATGTTTGGGCCCCTAACCCACAGGTTCACAAATTATGTAAAGTTGCAGCTTTCCTGCATCAAGGCATCTTTGCTATCGTCAAAAATCCTATTGAATCTCACTTCTACTACTTCTATTCCTCTACTACTTAATCTCTGGGTTGAATTCTCTTCTTGGTTGAATTTCTGCTCTTTGGGAAATTTGATCTGCCTAGACCACTCACCCACTAAATGTGTGGTGTATATATGTCCATCCCCATCATCCTACTCTAATAGTCTCTCATTGGTGAACCAACAACCATGATTAGATCCCCATCAATGACTAAGATCATCCTAAACTCAATATGTGTGAGTTTCTATAGCATTCTCACTTTTCTCAATTAATTCACCTCAATTAATCGATTTCCCTAAGTTAGACTTAGGCATTTTTAATTTTCGATCAATTAATTTAATTTAGTTGTCTCTGGGTGTTTTCGCCAAAAACCTTTTATGGGTTTTGGAGATCTTGTGTTCCTTAGTCTCTTTTACATAATTTGATACTAGACCACCTATCCAATTCTATAAAAACTAACACTCCCTCTTACTGAGGAAGGCATTCTCTCCCATAACATCTTCCCTCATGTTGTTGATGTCTGACAACTATGAAAATATATCACTACCCATCAAGCCACTACACATAATCTAATTCATTTTCCACTTTTTACTTGAACCATATTTCATTTGCATTATTATTGACACTACACTGTGTCATCTTGCATTGCACTACTACTAATATCATGCTACTGTTGTTGTTGCAATTACTGCAATTGAGAACCAAGAACTTTGAATCAATTTTGTCCTTGAAATGCAACTACCTCCTAAGTTTCTGACTACAAATAGCCTCTACACTATCTATTGAGTATTTATCTACACCCTGATTGGTTCTGCGCCACTCAATAATTGACTGCAACTAGTCTCTGCAATTGTCTCTCAAGATTTAACTGTGTGAATATGCTAGTGAATATTGTGGGCCCCTATATCCATGAGTAATAACATGTCTGAAGCTATCCTCCTTGGGCCTTTCTCATATCTCTGCAACTCTGGTGACTCAAGTTCAATGTCACCCCATTTCTCTCCTGGAGTTATAACTGCCAACAAATTGAATTCATCCTCTAACCTATTGAAAATATTATTGATCTTCATTGGAGCTATTGCATGCTCATGCTTCTCCCTCTTATCCTCTTTCTTCTTTGGACATTAGGTACTGTAGTGACCAAACTCACCACATCTAAATCACTTGCTCTTCAACGAAACTTTCTTCTTCTTATCCTCTCCCTTTGATCCTTGTCCCTGACTAGGACCTTTCTTTGCCTTCCCCTTCGATGCAAGCAAAACATTCTCCTCATCTTTCACACTCTTCAGTACTTTACTATTGTTGCCACTGATATTTCTCTCAACCATAGCAAGCCTCATCTCTTCTTGTGTGAAATCAACCCACACTCGATTCCAAAAAGGTATATTATTTATTCTAGTGGTACCTTGGACAAAGGTTTCCCACTCCTTGGTGAAATCATTGAGAGATTTACATACTAGCTCACTATCTTGAGGTGCTTCTCCAACTGTTGCAAGCTCATCTCAGACATTACGAATTCTAGTTAGACAAGGAACAACCCCTTCACCCTTATGCATCCTGGTGGTCCTCAAATTCTATTTCAAGAACATCTTTCAGTTCTCAAAAGGATTCTGGAAAGCGTGGTGATTGCATCCCACATTTCTTTGCTCATATTCTTGGTTGCTAAGTGTTAGAATATATTATATCGAACTCCATTGAGGATCAACTACTTCATCTTAACGATCTCCTTATTGTAATTCTGTAGATGCTACAAGTTTGTAGGTATGTCTACAACTCTCTTGGAATACATCTTCATACCATGCTCATCTATTAGGAAAGACATTTTGGCTTTCCAGATACAATAGTTAAAGGCTCCATCTAGCCTATACTACTCTTCAAGTCCCGTCGAGGCCATTTCTGCAATAATCAAAACTAGGAAAACAAAAAGGAATCTCCTCCATTTCCTGCTCAACGACCTTCTCTAAAACTCACACTCCCTCTAGGAATGTGTATTTCTTCTTACTACTATTTCCTTCTGCTACTGGAAATCACATATTTCCTACTAGAACTGGATTTGGAAACCCTTTGAGAAATTCCTTTATGTGTGCTTTTCTCTTCCACCTAGCGTTGATCTTTTGCTGTTGGTATATATTCAAACCAACTGTGTCTATATCTTCTCAATGAAATCTATGATATTTTCACTAGAACTACTTCTCGGCAACACCACTACCTATTGGAACCGCTATTTGGATATTCAAACTTTTCTTGCACCTACAACTGGAAATCAAACCCTTTTACCCAACAATTCACACTATCTTGTTGGACCTCTACATAGACACAAACATTTTAACTAGAGACTCCATCTAAAGCTACAAATTTTTTCCTTCGCTATTGAGCTCCTGATCTATCTTCAACACTGCTTTGATACCATGTGAAAATTCCTTGAAATGTAGCAACTTGAATTTATTCTTCTAACTAATTAATTATGAATTTTATTTTGTTATGGAAAAATAACGAATAAATCACACTAAATTTCTTCACAATAAAAACATTGTAGAAAATAAACTAGAAACTGAGAAAATAGAGCACACACACAAAATAAAATTGACACCATTATTTTTGGACAAAATACCCTGGAAAACCCCAATGTGGTAAAACCCATGCAACAAATGAGGGCTCTAATATTATTATGCAACAATGAAAATTATAACTACAAATATAGATGCCAAATTGGTTGTCCTTAGCAAAATAATCTGGCTAAAAATTAGTGATACAAATTTTGTCTCACTCGACAGTGGTCTCAACTCTCATACTGACTCAAATTGTTTACTCGAACATCCCTACGTCAGCCTCTACGCTGCCTCTATGCAGACCAATTCGTAATACCTATGGAACTACTCTGATGTGGTATTTATGCCCAACTCATTCTCTGAGAATGACTTTCTTGGACTTCTAGAATTTTTCCTAGCCTCTAGAAACTGAATCAATCCTCTCTCTAGCTAAATCGAACCCTCCTCTGAAGTTTTCTGGGAAACCTCACTGAGGAAAAACTTGATCTGTTGCTACATCTTCCAAACCGAAAACTCCTCTGAAATCTCACTGCTACTTCTTCTCTACCTCTTCTACTCGATCTTTGGCTCAAATTCTCTTCATGTGTGAATTTTTTCTCTCTAGGAAATTCAATCTTCCTAGATCACTCACCCACTCGATGTGTGGTGTATATATCTCCATCCCCATCGTCCTTCTCTTATAGTCTCTCGTTGGTGAACCAACAACCATGATTAGATCCCCATCAATGGATAAGATCATCTCAAACTCAATTCGTGCGAGTTTCCAGAGAATTCTCACTTTTCTCAATTAATTCCCTTTAATTAATCGATTTCCCTAAGGTATACTTAAATTATTTTAATTATCAATCATTTAATTTAATTTAGTTGTATCAGGTTGTTTTCTCTCGAAACCTTTTTTGGGTTTTGTACATCTTGTGTTCCTTAGCCTCTCTAACATAAGTCGATATTAGAACACCTTTCTAATGCTACAAGAACTAACAGAAAAGGTTAATAGAGGGCCTTTGAAGAGCTAAAGAATAATATGAATCAGGCACTAGTTCTAGAATTAGTGAACTTGTAACAATTGTTTGAAGTGGAGACAAATTTGCGTGTGTATGTTATGGGATCATTCTTGATACAGGGAGGAAGACCTGTATGCTACCATTTTGAAGTACTTCAAGGGGCAGTTCTTAACTACCCTACCTGCGACAAGGAGCTCTATGTAACACCCCATCCCACATTTACCCACTTTTACAAGCTCACAAGGGTAAACATGAGATGAGAATTACTATACATGACCCAACATCCAAGTTCCATTTATAATGACAACACATATACCAAAAACTTATTTTCTTATACCAACAAATAAAGAAGGATATAATACCTACATCTGATCAACCATCTCCCATGTAGCTTCATCTGGACTAGGGTGCTTCCACTACACTTTAACTTTATTTATTGCTCAGTTTTAGAGCATGAGCTTATTCTGTTGTAGGATGCATTGAGGCTCTGGTTGAACTCTCCTTTTAGTTCCACCCTGCAATACATACCAATCAATCACATGATCAAGATCATTATATCTATATCTATATATATATATATATATATATATATATATATATATATATATTATATATAATATATCTATATCTATATCTATATCTATATCTATATCTTAATCTTATATCTATATCTATATATATATATATATATATATATATATATTATATATATATATTATATATATATATATTATATATATATATATATATTAAGCAATGAAATATGGAAAACATCATGTAAAACCCCCCACATTTACCCAAGCTAACCAGTACACCAGTGTAAACATGTGACGAAGAGTTACTACGTTATGATTCAACTCACCAAGTACAGTTAAGGAAGTGGAATCGACAAACCAAAACCAAACTGACCTTCCTTATGAGCTACAAAACCTTCAGGAGTCAACCAACCCCTCTAGGTGTCCAACCCCTAAGAGAACTTGCTTCTTGCTTGAACTACACCCCCAAGTCGCTCCCGTAACAAGCCTTCCATGCAACTAGGACCCTCTATTCACTCTCACAATAAGGCATCCATGTGGTTGTGGCCTTTTTCAGGCAATTCTTGTAATAGCCCCAGGTTAAAAGCTCATGCAATAAAATTTAATAAAGGTAAAATAAGACCACGGGAAAGGATCACTTATTCCAAGTTGAATGTTGGTAAAAATATCCTAGTGGGCATCGCTTGATGTGTTTATGGCTAAGGGAAATTAGAAAGGAAAAGGCTAAGGATTTGGAAAGGAAAATGGAATTTTATTTATGAAAATAATCAAAATTAGGAGAAATGAAAGGTGAAAAGTCACAAGTTGCATGTGAGAAGGAAAATGAATGAAAATGATGGAAACTTAAAGAAATGAGAGGCCTCATTAATAAAAAGGCGTATGAGCATCAGTTGGTAACCTTTTTTTAGTTCAGTTTTATAATTAGCTTCAGAGATGAGAAAGAGAGTAACCAAGCAAGGAAAGCAAAGAAAAGGAAAGCAAAGAAGGACAAGGAAAGAAAAGGAAGGAAATGATCAAGCAACTTTAGCGGGAATACTTGTAGGTAACATATGCATGTGTGATTTCCTAGTTGGTTTTTTCATGCATGGTATGTGCATGGTGGTCTATGGTTATTTTGTTTCCATTGTCATGGATTTTGTTGGGATTGGCAATGGATTTTAGCCTAGGATTGCCATTTCTAGATAGCCATGGTGTGATGGGATTGTTCTCGGTTTGAGATTTGGATTGTTGGATGGTTTTGGAATTTGGGATGAGGTGTTCTTAGAAAAATTCCCAAAGGCATAGGAATCCCTTGACTGGTAATGGCGGGATACACGGTAAAGCCTGAGGGTGGAGACAAGGAAAATTCCTCAATCATGGCTAAGAAATTCTACAGCATCCAAGCTTGGTTTGGGTTTGTGATATCAACACTGGTTTAGGTGTGATAACGGTATGGAGAGGGTGGAGGTGGTTTAACCTATGGATTCCCTTGGTTTTATTTGTATTGGTTTATCCCATGAGATCCTACATTCATGCTTGCAATATCGCATGGGGGTGATTGGCTAAAATAAATATATGGTTCAGCGAATCTATGGTTGGGTGGAACATGGAAGTCCTGAACCTAGTCGGTATTTGCCTATAGTTAATAAAAGCTAAGTTTCTCTTTCTTTTGGTGAGGAAATGTACTAGTTATTATGTGGTTGAATGGTAATTCCCTTATGGTTATTTATCTGGTTATATATTAGTTATAAGCAAGGTTATATGACAGTTCTCATTCATGCATATATTCATGTTTTTACTTGTAACTATATAAATAATGAATCCAAGACCTAATTGAATATATGATAGATAATGTGAGAAGGTAGAGACCCTTCTTGTTAAACATCAATTAAGTTTTCAGTTCCTTATGTTCAGACCTACATTCATGACCTATAGGTTTCATATCTACCAAGTGTTTGACAAAATGTTAGCGCTAGTTGGGGATGATCAGGGCAAGTCTTGATTTCTAGTTTTGGTTTGTAATCATAGTCTCCGTGTATTTTACGAGTTTTAGAAGTTTCATGCATTTCTAAGAAGAGGCTTAGCCCCAGCCCTAGAAAGTAGCCTTAATTTTCACAGTCATTGGCACAACACTGGCATAAAAAGGCCATATTCGCATTAATGCAGGCCTAATGAGACTGGGAACCCATATTCACATGGAAGCCTTTGTAAGGGAGTGACTAAGGCTCAAGGTACGTGAAAAAGTGAGTTGTCTAAGGGGTTGGAAAACTGGAGGGGTTGGACAACTCCTAAAGGTCCTGTGGCACCTTAGGGAAGTCAGTAAGGTATTCATTTGCCGACTCCATTACCTTAAGGTCACATAGGAGGTTGAGTGATATCATAGTGACCCTCATCTCATGTTTACCCTAGGAAATTCGGCGAAATTGGGTAAATGCAGGAGGAGGCGTTACAATTCTATGTCAACGACCCCAGATTCTAAGCCACTTTTTCAAGGCTAGGACTTAGGCCTCTACCCATAACTTCATGAAACTTCTAGAAATTTTAAATATCATTAAGATTGGGCTACTAATACAAAAACTTAAATAAGGACTTTACTTGACCCCTAACATCCATGACGGGAATTACGTCAAACACATCATAAACATGTAATCTACTGGTCATATAAACACATTTGAGCATAGGGACTTCATACTTATCTAAGAATCATCAAGAAGGTTTGACGCCCTCACAGTAGTTGTATTATCATTTATTAAGTCATGCATTCATTAACATTTCATTTACGAAACAAAACAGGATGAGAGACATAACTCAAGTCTATCATAAACCATGATTATAACCAGCATATAACCAACATATAAACAATGACATAACAACCATTATAACCACATAATAACAAAAACATTTACACATAATACACAAGAGGAAAAGAGCTCTTATTAACATATGAAAAATGCAATCATCTCAAGGACTTCTATGTACCACGTGACCATAGATTGCATTGAACCAAATATTTCTTTCAGCCAATCAACTCATGCCATATTCCAAGAATGAATGTTGTACTTACAACAAAACAACCAGGGCTTCCTCAGGCCTTACCACAATCCACCAATGGATTCCTAGGCCCAAGCCCTCATCTATACAACCAAGATTTACCACAATCCCACCAAGGGATTCCTAGGCCCAAACAGTAAACATACACTACCAGGCTTTACTACAATCCCACCACATACCGGTCCAGGGATCACTAGGCCTATACAAGCATGGATGCCTCTAGATCTCTCCACCTAAACCGTGAGGAATTTTTCCATCTCCGCCATCTAGGATTTACTGTATATGCGCCATTCATCGGTCGAGGATTCTTAGACCCAACGAGGGCATACAAAATCAGGATTTACCGTAATCCCACCTTCATCAGTCTAGGGATTTCTAGGCCTTGTGTTTCCTCCTGAGACCACCCCACTCATTTTTGAAACCATATGGAAATCTAGCTCAACTAAGTAAGAGAAACCCCATCACACCATGGATATCCGGAAATGACAAGGCAAGGCTAAAATCCACTTTCATGGCTGGAAAAACCCATGCCAATGACAACAAGAGAACCAAAAACACACATTCATTTACCATGCATGCCAAAACTAGCAAGGAAACCATACATCCAACTCGATACTTGCAAGTAATCCCGCTATAGTTGCTTGATCCTACTCTTCCTCTCTTGATGTTTGCTTCCATTTGCTTTCTTGTCCCTCATTTTCCTTACTTCCTCCAATGCTAGAGTGCTCCAAGAATACTTTAAATGTGCAAGAGTATGAGAGAGAGAGAGAGAGAGAGAGAGAGAGATATCCAAAAATGAACTAAAAAATGGTTGTGAAGTGATCCTCATAAACCTTTTTATCAATGAGGCCTCTATTTTCTTTAATTTCCATTATTTTCCTTCATTTTCCTCCTCACATGAAACATGTGACCTTTCACCTTCCTTTTCTCATATTTTCCATTATTTTCACAAATAAAATGCCAATAATTGTCTCTTGCCTTTCCAAATCCTTTGTCAGTTTCCTATAGCCATAATAAACCAAATGAACACCCGCTAGGATGTTTTTGCCAACATTCAAATTGGAATACGTGTCCCATGACCATGGCCTTATTTTTCCTTTATTTACTTTATTACATGGATTGTTTTAACTCGGGGTTGTTAAACATCATGGACTTTCATTAATGGTGACAAACAAATTTTGTAGGCCACTGGTCCAATCCTCTCTAGGATCTCAGAATGCCCACAATACCAAGGTGCCAACTTGACACATGATCCAATTTTTAAGGAGCTCTTATTGGGCTTGATACACAAGTAGACATGCTCCCCAAACTAAAACTCCTTGAACACCCTATGAGGATCTGCATAACTCTTCTTCCTATCTTATGTTGATTTCAAATTATTTTGATAACATGCACCTCTTGCTCCATTTCCCTCATCATATATGGTCCAATAAACACCTTGCTCATTAGATCACTCCAACTGATGGAAGTATTACAACTCCTCCCATAGAGAGCCTCAAATGGACTTATCTTCAAGGATTTTCGATACCCATTATTATAAGAAAACTCTACCCATGGAATATACTCCTTCCACTTCCTCTTCTATTGAATGATATACATCCTCAACATATCCTCAAGAATCTTGTTAAACCTCTCTATCTATCCATCTATCTAAAAATTATAATATGTACTAAAGGCTAAATATATCCCTAATCCTGCAAACAACTCCTTCCAAAACCTGGAAGTGAACTTGGCATCTCTATCTGATATAATCCTCTTGGGAACTCCATGAACCTCACTATCTCTTTAATGAATACCTAAGCCACATCCCTCGCTAAATTAGTAGACTTCACCGCAATGAATTGAGCTACTTTACTAACATGTCAACCAAAACCATGATGGATCCATGCTGCCTTGATGTCCTTGGTGATCCTATAATGAAATCCATGGAAATGACCTCCTATTCCATTTCAAAATCAGAATATGCTACAACAACCCAGTTGGATGCTTGCATTCAACTTTCACTTGTTGACAGACCAAGCACCTTGCTACAAACTCAGCCAACTATTTCTTAAAATTCAGCCAATAGTAGAACTTCTTGATAGCTCTCAAAGTCTTCTGGTATCTTGGGTGGCCTAAATATGGCTTGACATAAAACTTTCTCAAGGTAAGCTTCTTCAATTCACCACTTTCACGCACATAGATCCTACTCCTAAATATAACCAAGACATCTATTATGAGGTGATACTCCTCATCCCTATAACCTTCACCTTGTTGCTATGATATATTATTTAGCTACTGGTACTTCTCATTGTGGTGTCCTAGATATAAGATCTGCTCTTGTAAATCTATCCCATAAGAGCTCATAGTTGAAATATGATTCACCTATACTCTCCTACTGAGAACATCTGCAACTCGTTTCTAATTGCCTTTGATGTACCTGATCTCAAAATCAAAGTCATTGCAAGTATTCAACCAACTAGCTTGCCTTGCATTCAGTTTGGGTTGGTCAAACAATCACCTCATTCGACTATGATCACTCGTCAAAATGAACCTCCTAATAAGGAGATAATGTCTCTAGATATTCAACACATGAAAGATAGTTTCCAATTCAAGATCATGGGCCACATAGTTCTACTCATGCTCATTCAACTTCTGCGCTTCTTAGCAAACCACATGTCTTCCTACATCGGGACTCCACCAATTCCTTCCTTACAAGCATCTATACAAACCAAAAACTCCTTATTAGGATCTGCAATCTTCAAAACCAAAGCATTGGTTAGTAACTACTTCAACTGATCAAAACTAGTTGCAGACTCAGCAGTCCATTCAAATTCCTTCCCTTTCCTCTGCAAGGATGTGAAAGGATATCCAACCTTAGAGAAGTTCCTGATGAACCTCCTGCAATATCCTTCTAGTCCAATGAATGATCTAACTCGTCCATATTCTTCAGAGTTGGACACTCCATGACATCCTTAATCTTTTTTGGATCCACTTTTATGCCCTCCTTGGAAACAACATGTCCCAAGTAATGAATTTGAATCTAAAACAAAATAACTTATTGAGCTTAGAATACAACTTATGCTCTCTCAACAATATCAATATTTCTACTAGGTTCTCTACATGCTCCTCCTCATTCTTTGAATATACCAGTATATCATCAAAAAATACTTTCACAAAGTTATCCAAGTAAGGGCACAACACATTGTTCATCAAACACATGAAGGTGGTTGGAGCATTGGCAAGACCAAAAGGAACCACCACAAACTTATAGTGTCCATATCTTGTACGGAATCCAGTCTTGTAGATTTCTTCTTCTTTGATAAACACCTAATGATATCCTGAACTCAGATTAATCTTAGAAAATATTGCAGATCCCTTCAACTGATCAAATAACTCATCAATCTGAGGCAATGGGTACCTATTTTTGATAGTCACATTTTTTAGTTGCCTATAATAATGCACAATCTGAGAGTGTCCTTATTTCTTATAAATAACATTGTTTCTCCCCAAGGAGACACACTTGGCCTTATGTATCCCTTATCAAGCATCTCTTTAAGTTTCAACTTCAATTCCACCAATTCGGATGTGCACATCCTGTAAGGTGTCTTAGATGTTGGTGTTGCTCCTGGCATCAACTCAATAGATAAAACCACCTCTCAATGAGGAGGTAGCTATGAAATATCTTAAGGAAACACATCCTGAAACTATTGTAAGAAAGACACCTCCTCAGGACTTCATCATCCTCATCCTCCTTTCCTTTGTCATTGGAAACATGTATTGTAAACAATAAACATCCTTTCCTATGGTTTCGCTTGGCTTGCATAGTTGTGACCATCCTCACTAATGTATGCTTCTTCTTTCCCTACATGACTATGTTTTTCTCCATCCTCATCCAAGCACTTAATGTCCTTTTCATAGAAAGCTACCTTGGTCATATGAATAAAAAACTAGTCTATGCCCAAAAGCTTACTATATGAACCCAAAGGAATAAAATTCATATTTACTATTGTAGGCATGCAATTAAGCTCAAATGAACAAGACTGCACCCAATGATGAACTCTTCTCTTGGTCCCTATAGCTACCTGCACCAACCAAGATTCTACATGTGCTTCCTTATTCAACCGGAACTAATCCACCAGATCGGGACTAATATAGATATAACTTGATCCAAGATCAATAAAAATAGAAACAACTTTATCAAAAAGCTTACCTTCAATCTCCATAATGGATTCCTGATGATCTTCCTGCCTGTTATCCACTGTTGCATAGATCCGAGGAATTCTCTCACCTACATCCACAACTTTCTACACCTCCTAACCATTGTCAATCTAAGTCCTTCCACCCTAATACAATGGAAAATCCCTCCTACAATGGTCTCCACCACAGGGCCAACACTTCAATGGTTTTCTTTTGTTCCCTTTATTTTGCTGCTCCTCATGTTGATACCTCTGTCCTCTCTCAGTTGCATTGAACTTCTTATGTAAAACCACATTTTCCTTGTCACCTACATCCTGAGATCTTCCTTGCTTCTTAGGCCATTTTCCTTTAGTCTTCTCATCACCCTTTGAGACACTCTTGAACTCAGGCTTTCGCTTTAAACCACTCATCACAATGCATCAACTTCCTAGTGGCTTCCTCCAATAATCGAGGCTCATCAAACTCAATCTGTTCATTAAATGATAATGGAAATCTGTTAATGAACCTTTGGATCTTCACTTTCTCCTCCTTGGGATAGGGCACATATCTCAATATCTCTAGAAATATGGTTGTATATTCTTCACTTACCATGGAACTCATCTTGAACTCATAGAATTCCATGGCCTTTCCATCATAATATCTCTCAGACAACTACTTCTTTCTAAATATTCCTTCAAATTATTCCCAAGTCAGCTCCTATTTGCTGATACCTTTGAAAAGCTTAACATCTTCCCACCAGATATCAAATTTTCCCTTGAGACTAAAGGCAGTTATCTTGGCTTTCATATTATTAGAGTAATCATGAAGTCTGAAGAATTTTCTCATCCCAAGCATCCATGCTTTTGCATATTCTAACTTATTCAACTCACCATCAAAGGTAGGAGGCTTATCTTTCTTTAACTCTTTTGCCAAGTATCCCCTCTCACTCCTCTTATAATGATGCTAGAAGTAATGGTGCTGATGTATCCCAGAAGCAGAGCTAGAATAAAATCCTTGAGTACTAGCCCTCCTCTGAAGTTTATCCAAGAGTCTGCCACTCTTCATTGTATCATCCTTGTCCAACTTGTGCCTTTTCTGAGACCTGCTTCCATATATGCCATTAGTTTTTTCTTCCTTTCTATCTCCATGACCGATTCCCAGCTATCCCTGATTCTACAAATCTGAAAGGCTTTAGAGGATGAATAAATTGAACTCAACTTTCTTTTCTTGAGATTTTGCATGCTTCAATCAACCTCTCATTATCTTCCTTGCAACTTACGATCTATTCCCTCAAACTTCTCAATGTATCTGTTATATCAAGAGAGTCTCCCTCTCCCTACTGCTCAATTGATCTCTCCCATTGATCCCAAAAATATTTTCCTTGTGATACCTTAAATAATTACATATTAATCTTGCATTTATCCATGAAATTACAAATTCATAAAGGAATATGAAGAGAAGAATAACAAGTCACCCATAGAAGACACCAGATTGATATCAGAGTTTGTCCAAGAGGGACTACGTCTCCCGGGCCCTACTCGAATTAGTGGGGAGACCTTGTTTTCATTAAATGGAAAAATAATGAAAATACTTCAAAATTCAAATGACGACCATATACCTCCAATATTGAAGAAGCCCAAAAATTCCAGATCTCTGATGAAGAAACGGATAGCACCCTTGAGTTCATGGCATTGAGAAATGTTGAAACCATATAAAATTTGTCGAAAATTGACAAAGTGAAAATCTGGCCCCCTAGAGAAATTTCTCATATCATGGTTTTGGCCCCCTCCTCTCTACATTGCTCATGGTTCCACCACCTGCAATGGATCTACCTCAGACTACGTCTGCACCCTTCTCCTCCCCATGCACTGAGAAAATAAGTTCATTTAAGGTTTGGAGGGCGGATCCACCAAGAAGGTGGTTTTGGTGTAATGGAAATCATAAGCAGTTCGTTGAGAAGGGGTCAGGTGGTCAAACCCTGCCCCTCCCATTTTTAATACATTATAGTTTCTTTTTTTTGTTTAAACTGGGTGCATTTAATCGTTGATGGGGTCGAGTTCGCCTTGGGCAGCCCGCCCCTTAACCTCTGCCGATAAAATGTGTAGGAGCCATTAAGTATGGTACGAGGGGGCATTTGTTTGGTTGACTCATGGGGCTGCCCAGTGGGGACCGGCCCACATGGGTCGGGCAGGTTCAATCCCCGCTGGCCTCACTCTAACAGTTATGCATATACAGGAGGTTGGATAAGGATGTGGGTCGGGTCCACCAGAGGTGGCCCGCCCACCCCAACTTCACGTTGTTTTATGGTATGGTTGAGCCAGTAGGGTTCATGGCTTATTGGCCTTTTAATTCAAAAAAATTGTTACATATGGTGGCGGGGTTGGTGGCCCGCCACCCCAAAAATATGTTTTTTTTTTTGTTATATAAAAAATAGTTAGACATTTTTGAAAATTCAAAATATGACTGAAGGAGACAAATTAAGTAGGCCACAAATTCACTCGGAACCTAGCCCAGGTTGGCCAGAATCCAATGGCTGGATCTTGTCCAAATTGCTACCTCCTTAAGCCTACCCAGTCACCCAAGTCAACCCTGAACTTTGAATGCTCCTAACTTTCACATACAAACTTAGTTTGATGAACCATTCACACCACCATGATCACGATGACGAGATATTCAACATGAACCTAGTTCGAGCACAATCCAAGCACTTTGATTTTTGACCCTTCCTAAGCCCTCTTCGACTTCTACATGTGCATAGAATCACCAGGATCAATCCTCCCCATTAGGAGCTTTTGGACTCCAAAAGCATTTACACTTAGCACACTTTTTGTGTCCTTTTCAATCCACAATTTCAATCACCTGCACGCGAAACTAGTACATTCTTTGAAATTCATGCACACCACACGTGACTTAACAACCCTTCCTTTCCAAGAGTTTATAACGCACACTCCTTGGCCAAGGATTACATAAAAAGTAATCAATACCCCAACTATTAATAAAGAAAGGCCAAAATATCATCGTTGCATTTTGAAGTGATAGGAAACACACCATCACTTTTATATTTACTTGCAATGTATGATTTACAATGGTGGCCACAACAAGCCACGACCTTAGAAAAACCAACTTAAAAAAGTAGACCATCGTGAATGGGGTGGATTCATTTGTTGAACATGTTCACCTTTCAGCTCCTTTAGCGACGTTTCCAGAGCATGGAGCATCAGACATGCAGTTTGTTGGTGTCCCTCTTTGTTGTAATGACTACAACGATTCTTTTTCCTCCAAACTTTCGGGGCTGCCTTGGCGCGCTTTCCCTTGGTGTTCCTCCGGTAAGTGTTTATGGGGCCCTCACTATCACAGGGCTGTGAGGAGGGAATTTCATCGTCTATTTTTGTCTAGTTACTAGTTGTATTGGAGCTTTCTCCCATTTTCTTTCTGGCGTATCTGAGTCCTGTACGACGCGGAAATTTCTTGACTTCGATGGGGTTTACAATGCCTTGTCCTTTGATGTCGAGGCTCTTTCCATGATACCCCATATTCTTCAATAGTTTGGATCCAATCCCAATAGTATGTTTTTCAAAGGCAGCGAATTCATCGTCATGAAAATCATATGAAATTGGGGAATCAATTTTTACCTCCAGATAGTGATGTTGCAACTTTTCCAAGGCCTCATCCTTGGCTTGCAACTGGCGTAATAATATTTGTTTTTCTTCCCTTGCCTCCTGTAGAAGCCTCCTTAGCTCAACATTCTTTGCTTGGATGCATTGGTTGACCTCCTCAAGTTCTTGGAGCCCTACTGCAGGGAGTGCCCTTTTCATTATGTCTGTTGAAATCCTTGATTCATGGCTGGAATCAGACCCCAAATCTATGGGTCCTCCTACCATGATCCCAGGGGCTGCAAACTTCGTTTCATCACTAGAATTGGACCCCAAGTCAATGGGCCTACCTTGTGGAAATCGTGCAGCTGCGACCTTCTCATCTACCTTTGACTCATAATCTTGGTTTTGTTGTACGGTAGTGACGACCTTCTGCTTCCTCTTTCTGTCATTCCTTTTAGGTCTCAGCTCAGGGTGCAACTTCCAACAATTTTCTTCGTCATGCCCCTCTTTCTCACAATGTGTACAAGAGGGCTTTTCTCCCCTTCTCTTGGTTGTTACAGTTCTCTTTGCATGGTCATCTCATTCATTTGTTCCCCTGTTTTCGAGATGAATGACCTTTACACTAGCCATTCAATGGTAGTAGGTTCAAACAATAATAATGAATGTCTAATGTAACTATGTAATGATCCAATATACTTAGTTACTACTTCAGGTGAGTTAAGTGCAATGCCCAAATTAAGTGCTTGTTTTCTAAACTCCTTGGTAAAGCTTTGAACAACTTGACCTCTACCTCGCCTTAAGTATTTACAATCCATTAAGGCTTTTTGCTTATAACCCAAGGGATAAAATTGTTCTTTTAATGCAGAAATAAAACTAGGCCATGAGGAAAGAAGATTACCCACACTCTTACTACTTCGTAATTTTCTCTCCCACCAGATGAAAGCGGTGCCATCGAGGCGAAGAGAGGCCAATTGAATATTTATCTCACCCTCTACGATCTGTTGAATCCTGCAGTTGATCTCAATCTGCCTATTCCAGTTATCAAGATTTTTTGCATTACTTTCACCGTTATACATGGGAAGATCAAATTTAACATCTAATTTAAAGAAAGGTTTCTTAGATGCACCCCTTGAATTTCTATGATGGTGGTGATGGAAGGAAGAAGAGCTTTCATTCATGGAAGGAGAAGGAGGGGGTTCTTCTCCACCATTTCCATGAGCTGACCCTTATTCTTCTGCCCTTTTCCCTTCCACTTTCCCCAACCTTGAAAGAAACTGACTGACATTTTCTACCATTTTATAGAAGGTTTTGTGGAAATTGAGATCCTCTTCATAACGAGCCTCTTCATCTGCCATGTTTCTCCTTCGATGTGCACGCCCCGCTTCGGGATCGAACGACGTTAGTTTCCCTTCGCCTCTTTGGAGCCTGCTTCTTGTTAGCATACAAACATGCAATTCACATCTACAAAGACTAGCTTTGATACTACTTGATCCCAAAAATCTTTTCCTTGTGGTGCATTAAAGAATTACATATTAAGCTTGCATTTATCCATGAAATTACAAGTGCATAAAGGAAGAGGAAGAGAAGAATAGAAAGTCACGCATAGAAGACACCAGATTGGTATTGGAGTTTGTCCATGAGAGACTACGTCTCTGAACCCTACTCGAATTAGTAGGCATGCGTTGTTTTCATTAAATGGAAAAATAATGAAAATACATCAAAAGTCAAATGACGACCATATACCTCCAAAATTGAAGAAGCCCGAAAATTGCAGATCTCTTATGGAGAAACGGATAACACCGTTGAGAAATGCTGAAACCATATAAAATTTGTCAAAAACTAACAAAGTGAAAATCTGCCCCCCTGGAGAAATTTCTCAGATCATGGTTCCAACCCCCTCTGTACACTGCTCATGGTTCTGCCACCTGCAATGGATCTGCCCCGAACTGGAAAATAAGTTCATTTAAGGTTTGGAGGGCGGATCCACCAAGAAGGCAGTTTTGGAACAATGGAAATCATAAGTAGTTCATTGAGGAGGGGTCAGGTGGTTAAACCCCGCCCCTCCCATTTTTAATACATTATAGTTTCTTTTGTTTTTTTAAATTGAGCACATCTAATCGTTGATGAGGTCAAGTCTGCCTTAGGCAGCCCACCCCTTAACCTCCGCTGGTAAAATGTGTAGGGGGCATTAAGTATGGTAGGAGGGGGTGTTTTTTTGGTTGACTCATGGTGCCACCCTATGGGGGGTGGCCCACGTGGGCTGGGTGGGTTCAATCCCCGCCGGCCCTGCTCTAACTGTTATGCATATATGGGAGGTTGGATAGGGGTGTGGGCCGGGTCCACTAGAGGTGGCCCACCCACCCCAACTTTACGTTGTTTTATGGTATGGTTGGGCCGGTGGGGTTCATGGCCCATAGGCATTTTAATTCAAAAAGTTTTGTTACGTATGATGGTCGTTGGGCGTGGCGGGGTTGGTGGCCTGCCACCCCAAAAATATGTTTTTTTGTTATATAAAAACAGTTAGCCATTTTTGAAAATTCGAAAAATGACCGAAGGAGAAAAATTAAACAGGCCACAAATTCGCCCGAAATCTAGCCCATGTTGGCCGGAATCCGATGGTCGGATGTTGTCCAATTTGCTGCCTCCTTAAGCCTGCCCAGTCACCCAAGTTAACCCTGAACTTTGAGTGCCCCTAACTTTCCCATACGGACTCGATTTGACGAACCGTTCACACCCCCATGATCACGGCGACGAGATATTTAACATGAACTTGATTCGATCACAATCCAAACACTTTGATTTTTTACCCTTCCTAAGCCCTCTTGGACTTCTACATGCATCTGGAACCACCTAGATCACCCATCCCACCAATATTTCTTCTGGCCTGTATGGGGAGTCATAAAAACATTAATCAATTATTCTTCTCTTCATTTCTTGGCCTTCTATTTCCTTCAATATGCCACTGTTAGCGAAATAAAATCATAATCAAAGGCATACCTTTACTTACTACTAGTGAGGTTATTTCATATGTATAAGCCAATTCATATTAACATGGTAATACATATCATTTTCATGATATAATAACAATATCAATTACTAACTAACATGCATGCATGGAAAGAATATAAACAACTAACATGCAAGCATAACAATTTGCATTTACCCCAAGGTCCAATACTACAACCTTGCTCTGATACCACTCTAGAACACCCCACCCCACATTTACCTGATTTTACAGGCTCACCAGGGTAACCATGAGATGAGAGTCACTAAACATGACCCAAATCCAAGTTCCATTTATGGAAGTGGGTTCTACCATCTTGAAACTTATTGTAACCTCCCAGGGACACCTAATCACCCAGATGTCAGAAAACATCCACTGATGATCTTTCCCTAAGCTGGAACTATATTTTTACCAAGATTTACAGCCCAACTGCATGCATGCATTCTTTTCCATTTTGCCAAAGGGATCCAGCCGCATGTACAAGATGTCCTTCATTCGACTACAACCAAAAATCCCCAATTTTGTGCTTGGGGTCATGGATTCAATGCCAAAATTTCAGGGCTAGCCTACTGTCCATTTCCCAAAACTACCCAGAACTTTCCAGAACCAGGTCTACAATGATCACAAGTCTGCATAATATATACTTAGAATCAAATCTTTCCCAAGTTTGTAAACACGTGATAAACATTTAGAAAAACACTTTGTAAACATAGTAACTAAAGGTCATGAATGGATATATGTTCATTGCTTCCTTAGTTCAATCAGAGAATCATCTAGAAGGCTTATTTCCCTCTCAAGCTATCTGCATCAAACACTAGTTAGCTTATGCATTCATATAACCATTCAATAGCTTATTGAATCATGAACAAGATCCATAACAAGAGCACATCATTTAACCATGCCTATAACCAACATTTAACCAGAATGAAACCATGACAAACCTGTCATAAAACCAATACAATAACCAATACTTATTCTCATTTATCTCAATAAGAAATATCACATAATAACATATGTATAAAACCAACCATGTCAGGGACTTCCACGTACCATCCAACCATAGATTAGGATGAACCAATTCTTTCTTTCATCCAATCACCCTCCTTCCATATTCCAAACATGAATGTGGGATCACATGGGATAAACGAAATTAAAACCAACCAATGAATCTAGGGGCTAAACCACCTCAACCCTCAATCACAGTGATTTCACCTAAACTAGTCTAGAAATCAGCAAAACTAATACAAGCTTGGATTCCTCAAATTTTCTTCACCATACCCAGAGGAGGTTTCATGTCTCTACCCAATTGTTAAAATTCCTAAGAGAAAACTATCACTGCCATCAACCCTTGGAAATTTTCTCGAGACCACCTCAAACAACAACCAAATCTATTGGAAATCAAAATCTTAACCAAAATAGGGAACCCACTACATCATGGTTATCCGAGAAATGAAAAAGGCTAGGTTTTACATCATTGTCAATCCAGGCAGATCCCATGCCAATGACAACAAATATGACCAATAAACTAATGCATAGACCATGCATCAATCCCAACATGCTAAATCACACATGCACATTGTTAATTGCAATTCCAAAACTATTTTCTACCCTTACTTGGTGTTGTCCAAACTTCCTCTTGTGCTCCCTTGCTTGTTCCTTTCCTTATTGCTCGAGTCCTCCTTGTGTCCAAGTGCTTTTGATCTCCCTCTTTCTCTCTTATTCTCTAATTTAATTCTAGAATGACCAAGAGTGTGTGTGGATGTTCTTTGTCCTTTTTATTTTTCTTTTTCCTTTACTTTTCATTCATTTTCCCTTACATGCATATTCTTGTCTCTTCATCTTCCTTTTCTCTTATTTTCCTTTATTTCTTGTATTAATTGAAATTTATTTCCTTTTTCATTTTCCAATGCCAATGCCAATTTCCATAGCCAATAATATACCATAAGTGATTCTCGATGTAATGTTTTCCCTTCCATTAGGCTTGGAATACGTGTCCCATGACCTTTGTTTTATTTTTTTTACATGGAAAATTAACCCCAGGCTGTTACACTCTATGACTATTGCAAGCTATGAAGAAGTGGAAACATTATCTAATAATAAAGGAGATATTAATCCACACATATCACCATCCATTATAGTACCTGTAGACCCAGAGTATGCTACAACATACCATGCATTAAAAGTGGATGGGATTTCTACAACAATTTCATTTAGTGATCAAGTATAAGAATGGAAGCATAAACAAGTTGGATGACATTCTTTCAAGGCCACCCACATCAAATGTCACAACTTTGGGAACTCTAGTGAACATGGATCCATTACCCATGATGCATACAAATAGGCATATTCAAAGGATGAGGACGTCAAGGAGGTGTTTCAATAGTTGCAGAGCAAGAGTGATGTGCACAATAGTGACAACACAATTGGCTACCATCTCCATGACATGTTACTCTATAAGTTGGATAAGTTATGTGTTCCTCAAGGTGAGAAGTTGCAACTAACCCGAGAGGCTCATGCCTTGAAGGTTGTAGGGAACTTTTGTGTAGGGAAGACAATGGCCAACTTGTAGAGGTATGTGTATTGGCCCAAGATGCAAGAACATGTAGCTAGGTTCATAATATGATGCATGTTTTGTTGTACCAACATGCCTAGTAATAGGAAACAAGGTCTATATCATCCCTTACTTATACCAACTCATCGTTGGGAAGGACTTTCCATGGAATTTGTGGGAGATTTACCAACAACCAAGAAAGGGCATGACTACATGTCCAAGGTAGTTGACAGGTTCAACAAGATGTGTGTTCTGATGTCTTGTAAAAATACCATCATCGAGCAAGAAGCAACAAACTTGTTCTTTGGATAGGTCTTAGTGCACTTTGGGATACTAAGGAGCACTATTTCAAACGGGGACATAAGGTTTCTCAATGCATTTTGGACTTCATCGTGGGAGAATATCAACATGGATTTGAAGGGGTCTACAACATTCCATCCTCAAACAGATAGGCATATAGAAGTAGTTAATAATAATTTGGTGCAACTTTTGAGGGGTTACAATCATAATCATCTAAATACCTAGGATGAAAATTTGGTATATTACATCACTCTTATAATAGAGCAGTCCAAACTTCTACTGGTAATTCCCCATTTGAAATTTGTCTTTTTATATTTTCCACCTTCACCTTTAGATATTACATATGGGTAGCAAGGAGGCGTAAGGGAAGGTCTTACACTGGATACCTTGAGGGTTGATTTTTTTTTGGGGAAGATCAAGAAGATCCATATAGAGGTACAAGAGACATTGTAGAAGTCACAAAAAAAAAAAAAAAAAAACCATGAATGATCAACATAGAACAAAGAAGTTGTTCAAGGTGAGAGATAGATTATGGTTATAATTGAATAAGGAGAGGCTACAGGGTCCCGGTAATAAAATAAAGGCTTTACAGTATGGTCCCTTTGAGATACTAGAAAAGTTGGGAGATCATTTCTATAGATTCATTATACCCCCATACATGTGAATTTCCTCAGTTGTAAATGTAGATAATCTAAAACTCTGTGAACCTTCAATATTAGACTAGAAAGAGGCACATATCCTACCTTCTATAGAGGATTTGGCACCATATGCTCACGTAGAGTTGAAAGAGGATAAAAAAATTAGAATAGGTCTAAGAATACAAGACAAGGGCAACATGACCTTTGGGAGATTGGGTTGAAAGGAAAACTTCCAATCAAGGCTAAATGGTACACCCGAGAGAAGGTGGAGGAAAAATTTCCTCACCTCATTCAGTAGAAGTTTTTGGGGACCAAAATCCTCCCAAAATGGAGACGCATGATACAGATTGGATCACTATATTATTTTTCATCCAAATCGATGCTTTTAGAGTGGAAAAGGTGGAGGAATGAGCTCACCTAACCATTTTTACTGGTGAGACCTAGTTTGGCAAATTGGGGTCTGAAACCTTCTAAGAGAATTTTGAGACACTAAATGATGGTTTTTGGGGTTAATTTTTTCTCTTTAATGAACACCTTTTTTTCCTATTCTACACAAAGAAACCTTTCCAATGGTGCAATTATTTCCTCAATCAAATTCCGTATGAAAAAGTTAAGCCACTCGAAAGTTGACCTTCTTATTGTGTCCACCATAATTCGACAGGATGCCACATCAGCCTCCATTATTCATGGAAAATGGGATAGACACATGGTCATGATGAGAAGACTCTAGAATATTCCATTTTGTGACTCCACTTAAGAGGAGTCAAACTTAACAACCAGTAGGCTAACTTCCTGTGTTATAACCAAGCCGCTAGGAGGAAAAGGATTTCCATTCTTTTCAAGTGTAACTTGTTTCATAGACGACCAGAGTAGTTGAGAGGGATAGGAATAGAGAACATAGATAGTATTTGCCCATTGTAGCATCCCACAAGCCATATGCCTTAATTCTTTGTACTCACAACCACTTTCTAGTCAAAGAAAGAGAGCAGTGCAACCTCACCTTCTTGAGGGGTTTTCTCTCGAAAGGGTTTCCTAGGATATATCTTGCATCAATCATGCTTTGTGAGTTTTTATTTCATTTTTCTCCATTTTCTGAATAATTATAATTTACATGCATACACAATAAACAATAATTTACAGATCCATAAATCTAATGAGAAATAAACCCTCATAGTGTAAATTTCATATTATTTAAGTATAATTCAATAGATACGATGTGACGAATTGTCCAGTGGAATATCCACAACAATTTATGGATCATTGATATCCTAATCACCTCTACTATTGTAGCACAAGTGTCTTCTTTGAAAAGGGTGGAGAAATTATTAACTCCTTTAGATTCCATGTATTTGAAGTTTGTTTCCATAGTCCCATTATAAAGAGAATTTATATTCTTTATAAAATTTGCATGCCTATGAAAAAATTGTGTATTCTCATCACAACCTATGACCATAAATCCATACTCTTGAGCATCTGTTCTTTTTCTTTTTCCAAAAGGGTATGCCTCCTTCTATATTCTAGTTTTTTTACTTCATGTTTCTTATCCTCACTCATATACAGAAACCTTCACTATTGTGGAGTACCTCCAAGGCTTCCTCTACTTCTCTAAGAGGCCTATCACCTCTCCACTTTTTATCCCTTGTCCATTTAGAAGCTACCTTTTAGCTTATTTTAATTTTGGTGAAATTGAATGAATGGATGCTCCTAAGTTGTCATTATATGGTTCCAAACAACCCAATAGTTTCCCACAAACTCCTCCTCTTTAGCCATTGAGGATTTCTCTATTATAGATACCACTTCTAACATCATAGGAGTATTATTAGAA
>APFE030240645.1:106740-124991 GCA_000404065.3 Pinus taeda | reverse complement strand
TCTCCTCGTGGACCCTCACTCCGTCCACCCCTATGATGTGTCCCAAGTACAACATCTCCGTCAACCCAAACTCGCACTTGGAGAGCTTGGCGTAGAACTGCTGCTCCTGCAAGATGCGCAACATTGTCTCAATGTGCTGGAGATGCTCCTCCCAAGTCCTCCTGTAAATGAGGATATCGTCAAAGAATACCAACATAAACTTCCTCAAGTGACTACGGAAGATGTGATTCATGCAGGACTGAAATGTAGCGGGGGCATTGGTTAGCCCAAAGGGCATCACCAAGAATTCAAAGTGCCCATAGTGACACCTGAAGGCCATCTTGGGAATGTCCTGCTCCCTCACGTGAATCTGATGGTACCCAGATCTTAAATCAATCTTTGAGAAGAATCGTGCTCCCCTCAACTCATCCATGAACTCATCGATCCTAGGTATGGTGTACCTGTTCTTTAGGGCCTTCTTGTTCAGGGCCCTGTAGTCAATGCACATCCTTAATGTACCGTCATTCTTCTTCACCAACACCACAAAAGAAGCAAAAGGACTCGTGCTCGGTTGAATGTGCCCAAGAGCCAGCAACTCCTGGATAGCTCACTCAATCTCATCCTGATAGGCCTTGGGGTGCCTATAGGGGGTGGTGATCACTGCTTGGATGCCATGCTCAAGCTCGATAGTGTGCTCAAACCCCCGATCCGGTGGCTGTCCTAGTGGAATCTCCCTAAACACTATGGCATACCAATCAAGGATGGACTGGATCTCTGGATGTACCATCTGCCCTATAGTCCCTACCTCTAATGCACACAACTCCACTGCCCACTCTATGTCTCCCTTCCAGAAGACTGTCTCCATCCGATGAGTCGACACAGTCTGAGGCGGGTATGTGTGCTGTCCCCATATCTTCTCATGCCTCCCTATCTTCTGATCATCCCACTCCATCTCTAGTGTCTTCCAATCCGTCATGACCTTCCCTAGAGTAATAAGCCACTGAACGCCCAGTATCATGTTGGTGTCCAGAATATTGACCACGTAAAAGTGGTCAGTCAATGTGTAGGTTCCCATCGTCACTAAAAGCTTTGGAACATAACGAGCACACGTCATGGTCTGATCTCCTGGGACCAATACTAAAAACCCATCGAAGCTCTTTGTCTGAATACCTCTCCGCTCAACCATCTATGCATCGATGAAGTTGTGGGTTGCCCCACTGTCAACCAAAACTGATACGCGATGGCCACGTACTGTCCCTCGTGTTAGCTTCCTATAACAATAGGTTTCATTTTTCATGATTGACTGGAGAAGTGCCAAATATGTTCATCCTTTCCATGCTGCAAAGGTTCCATATTTTGTAGAATTTCACTATGTACAGGTGGTTGACTCTTGCCACAGTTGATGAATAGCCAGACAATTTAATCCTGGCTAGATCATGTTTGAATTTACTTGTCTTAGAATAGAGAATACAGGTCTGTACAAACAGTTCAAGCTTGGCATACAAGTAGTTAGGTAGAGAAGCCAAGGAGCCGAACTGCTTAATCTGGGCCCCTGGAAGAGATAAGGGTAGACTTAGATAGGAGGGCAGCTAAAAGAAAAGAGAAGAATCAGGGTTTTCTAGTTCAAATACACCCAATGAAAATGAAGAAAAAATGTTAGGTGTACTAGGTTGGGTAGGCAGTTTTGATGTTGTAGAAGCAGGCTCATGAGCAATTTGGTCCTTTGGAACGGGTTTTATCTCATAAATATCATAAGGTGCTATGGCAAGGTGGTTACAAAATAAATGGAGCATGACTAATTTCCCTCCTCATTTTCCAAGAACACTTACTAACATCCCCCCAAGGACAATGAGATCTTCTCAATGCCCTTAGTCCACTTCATTTCATGGAAAAAACTAAGTGAAACTATGTTTTCACCTAGGAAAAACAAGCCACATTTCTTGTGTAAATTTTTTTTTCCACTATGCCAAGTTTCCCAAACTTCATAACTTGGTATCCTTTCCTTCCCCCATGCCTAAGTTTTTCACTCTATAAACTTAGCATCTATTCATACATATTCATCCCACATATTCATATTGACCTCCTAACACTATTATATAGCTCCTATGTAAATATTTCCCCTCCCATACTATGTAAAAATACATAAAAAATCCCTAAACATCTAAATACCTCGACCTTTGGCTAACTATAAGCTATAGTTTAATTTTTGTCGGGGGTTATTAGTCCATCCGGGGCCAATAACAACCCTCCACACGCTCCATCAGGACTTGTTTAGCTCCTGGCTAAATAAATAGCCGAACCCGCATATCATACCCCCAAACCCCATTCAATCAAAGTTTGAAATACACCCCGCAAAACATTACAAATGCGAAATATTACAGCGGGTCCCCCAGTTATAAGCCACCGCCATCTCCATTACCCGCCGATCGTCCAATCTTCGTGGACAGATCCAACGACTGTCGGCAATATCGGAAGCCCTTAAGTGCCGAACGATAGCGTCCGGGGGATGGGTGGTATTTCCACCGTACAGAGGACGCGTGTCAGGCGGCCAACGTGATCAGAGCCCCCTCCTCCAATACCACTTCCCTCCAAAGGCGGTGCGGGGAATACCGCTTACCATCCCACTGCCTCCCCGCTGACGTCATGCCTACGTCATCTGTTGACGTCACCCTCGTTGCCGCCCATCTGTCTGCCATGTCACATCCTTGTCATCTGCCCACGTCAGTGCCACATCACCCGCAACGTCACTAACATGTCATCTTCCATACCCCGCTACACGACAAAATTACGTCATGCTGACATCATCAGACAAAAGCGCACCAAAACCCGCCAAAGTCAAAATTTTGTTAAAAAGGGGTGAAAGTGTCATTTTCACTCATTTGTGTTTGTTTCCTCTATGCATCATATGCATGCTGATTTATGTCTGAAACAACATTTTAACTGTACAGTCCGCCACCCAACAATTTTACTCCATATCTTAGCCCCTTGGCTTGTCTCGCCACCTGCAAATCGACCATTTCACTGTTAAAACAGGGATTTGCAGGAATTTTCTCCCAAACCCTATTTTTATTTGGTTTTCTCTGTAAAATTGCCTGCAGAACCCAAAATTTGAAGAAAAAACACTATGTTGTTTTCAAAAATACACACCATAACCTCAATCTGGCCAAATTTTCACCATAAATCCGCACACTGAGCTAAATTTGAGCTCGTTCAGCCCTGCAAATTCTTTGAGAAACCCCGAAAACTTCCTTTTTACCCACTATATTTGCCCATTTTGCCAAAGAATCCCACAAATTCTGTCTCTCCATCTAATTTCTGTCCACTGAGCTAAATGCAAACCAACAAACCAATTTCACGGTGAAATTCCCGGAGAAAATCCACAAAGCTATTGTTTTGCCTGTTTTACTTACACAAACACAAAAATTCCAATTTTAGAAGCAACATAATTGAGTTATGGAAGGTCCAGTAGCCTTAAATATTACTCCTCTCAATGCACCCCACAGGGAATTGGAGCATCTGCCCTTAGTTGATAGATATTATCAAATCCAAGACTTAGTTGGCTACCAAAACCATCTGCAAGCATTCTGTGAGCTCAGAAACAGTTACCTAAGCCAAAATGATTTTTATGGCATATGGGAATCAAATCTACCCATATACTACCTCCCCTCTGTCAATATTTTTCCTGAGATAATTCATCTCTGCTGTGAGAACTATGAGCCAACTCAAAGGGCAGTAAAAACTCCATCTGGAACTACCATCTTTCATATAACTCCCGACTCCATAAATCAAATTCTAAACTTCAAACCAACTCAGCTTCTGTTTCGTTTTACTATGAAATTCTTGCTTGATGAAGGTCCTAAACTCTCCAGCTTAGAGATAACCCGAATTGCCCAAGTATTTATGAGAGCAGATCGCCAGCCTAAAGAGCCACCTCCTTTTCACTATGCATCTTTCAATGAAGTGGGTAGATTACTTGTTGATATGATATCTTATGTTCTGGGGTTCAAGACAAGTGAACATATTGATGAAACTATATTGGTTTTACTGTTTATATTTACCCCAGGACAGCCCCCTGCTGTCAAATACAACTATGCCAAATTAATTTCCAACAAGATACATGACCAATTGTTGAATCTAGATAGGGAGGGAGTCTTTAAGTATTCATCCTACATCTATCATCTGTTCTTATATTATCAACCAGATAGTTTCCAATTCCCCATCAGAAAATTGGACCCTAAAGGAGAAAAGAGGTCTGTGATTTTTTGGACCTCAATTTTTCATGAAGTCCACAACTCTCCCTACTCTTACTGTGAGTTTATTGATATGTTTGTATACCCAGTCTCTTCTCTCTTGATGAGAACTCCTCCTCCTAGACTGTCATATGATATGCAGAAGATATTACAGCTCTCCAAAACCTATAAAATAGGTGACTGGTACTTTTACCAGAATCACACTGTTATCAGGATATATGGCTGTGATCTATGCCCCTACAGGCTACCAAGATATGTGCCAAGAAAATTGTTTGACTTGGAATATTTCAGGCAATTTATCAATTCAGATTTGACTCATTTCCATAGCACAAAGAAAAAGGCTTAGTTGAAACTGAGAGACTAGTTAAGCCCCTATGTCATGAACAAAAAGGAAGGATGGAAGGATGCTGACGAAATATTGGGTCAAACACTCAGACTAAAGAGAAGCTTTTGGTGGGTACCCTATGACCCAAATGGCTTTATCAATGCAAGAAGGATAAAATATAGGCTAGCAGCCTATGAACATTGCAGCATCCCTGAAATAGAACAATTTTCCAACCAAGATGAGTGGGTAGAGGGCACACTAGTTGAACAACTCACCGAGGAAGAGAAAATGGAACAAACTATGAAAAATCTGGAAAAAACTCTTGACTTAGATTCTTTTGGGTAGGTGTCATTCAAAGCACCACAGCAAACCGGAGAAGGCACATCAACTGCTGCAACTTCACAACAAGCTGCCCAAGAAAGGACTACACCAACAACAGGGACAACAAATGGCAAGGAGGTAGTAGTTACAGAGCAAGAAACAATGGCAAACCAGCCAACTACCTCAAAGGAACACAGTCAAGGGCAAGCCCCTTCACTACAGGTAGAGGTAACAGAAGTACCAGCACTACAGACTCCTCTTAATGAGGAAAGAAGTAAGAAAAGAGACAGAGAAGAGACCACACCTGCAAGTGTATCAACAGAACAACTAGAGGCCAAAAAGCAAAGGGTAGATCCTCTACCTGAAGAGGAAATTGTTGAAGAAATCACAGAAAGCACAAGAGGAGAGAGGGCCACCAGCCAACAGACATCCACCAACTCTCACAGGCAAGAAATGGAGAGGAAACATGGTATGGAAGTTTCCTCCTCAAGGTCGCAAAGTAAGAAATGATCTGATATTAAACAAACATTCATGGAGATTAAGGCCCAAAATGAGTCATTGAGAATTCAACTTTATGATCAATTTCTCAAAATGACACCCTCCAAACAACAAATACTAATGGCAGCATATGACATTAAGGAGGAGAAAATGATCTTAACTCATTTTAAGCCTAAGGTTCAGCAACCATAGTCTACAGCTGACTACATAAGGACAAATCTAGAGGTCCTTGCCAAAGATATACACCCAATGGACCAGATAGAATTACACAAAAAAACTGGTGAAATGGTCTATGCTGCATTGGCAGACAAGGCAATGCTGGCCCACCAATTGAAGGCGTCATTAAGTAATACATCTGCCCAATTGGATTTGGAAAATATATCTTCTTTAGCCAAAGACAACAGAATAAAGACCCTAGAAGATATAATTATTGAGCTGGGACATGATCCCAAGGATGCCAAGGGCATCAAAGCACTGATAAAGAAGAAGGAATAAGATATTGCTGCACTTAGGAAGCAATTGAAGTTGCTTGTCACCATGCATCCACAAACAACAGAACTTGCACAAGAAAAAGCAGAAGAAGATGTAATGGATTTGCTGATGAGGATGAATCAAAGGCTAATTCAAACAGAGCAAGATTTGGAGAAATCATTGCAAGCCAAGTAGGGAGAGTCGACCTCCCAGCCACCTGAAACAGCTCCAATACTTATCACTGCTCCCCCCACAGTCACAAAAACAATTCCTCCCACTGTCCCAACATCAACAAAAGGTACATCAACCACAGATGCTTCAGCAGCAGCATCAACAGAACAACCAGAGACCAGCATGAGGATGGAAGAAAAAATGAAAGCAGTAAAAGAGTTGGAGGCCCAAATGTCAGAGCTTAAAGAGGCAACCAAAGAGAAAACCAAAGAGGTAAAGGCCCTGGAGAATAAGGTGAAATCATTGGAAAAAGATCTCACCTTGCATAAACCTCTAGAAGACATCAAAACAATTTTGTGGACCAAAATTGGCTAGTCTATCACTGAACAATGGCAATCAATTCAAACAATCCATGAAAAAATAGAATTGATAGAAAGGGCCCAAGTGGAAATTCAAAGGGCCAGAGCATCATTGGGAAACATGCCTGAGCAGGCTAATAGACTGATCCATTTTTTGAATACTCATACTAAAGAACAGCTAGCAGCTTTGGAGATCGTGGACAGAATAGGCACCATTTTGACAGTGAAAAAGGTGCTAACAATGAGGAATTTTGTACAGACTTTGGAAAGGAAGTGCCAAGAAATGCAGATGGAAATTAATGCCTTCACAGAGAAGTTTACAGTCTTGTAGCAGAAGGGTCTACCTAGTTTACTAACCAGCAATCAAAGACTGTTAACACATCAACAATATGCTCACAGGGTAAACACATATGTTACAAGCCAGATCATAGCATCATCAAGCACTTCACAAGACACAGGACCTCCCTCCGGACAAAGTTTATATGACAAATTGGAAAATTTGTTCTACATTGAACATGAAATAAATCATCTTTTTGAAGTCAAGCCCAATTTCTACAGGTATACTGAGGCTGATGAAACACTAGTAAAAATACAAAGACATCAATTGTCAATAGACCAATGGTGGCAGAGCATGCTGGAAATCTTACCAAGGTAACTTGGATTTTTCTTTTTATCTACATTTGGTCAAATAACAAAACACGTGGCAGATATAATAAAGATGGGAACAATAGAGGAAGGAGGTCAAGCGGGGACTAGGACGCGTTAAAGCGAAATCAAGAGCAGGTGAAAGGATTGGGACAACAACGCAGGAACGCAAAGTAAAGACACAGCTACCAGCCGATTTCTTGAATTAAAAAGTAAAAAATATCTTATCAGTTAAAGCAGCCAGCACAACAACAATTACTCCTACATTTATTTCTACATTTATTCCCTTGTCAGAGTAGGTGAAGGAAGTTATTGCGTCATATCTTATCCACAAGATATTTTGTAACTCTCTTTTGTATAAATACCTCCCCAAGAAATGTATTCGGGGTTGGTGATTTTCCTCTTTGGACCACGCTGTAGCTCTGAGAATTTTTTAATACAAAGGCTGTTGAGGTGCACTGCTGCTGGACCTTCTGAATGTGGATTTGATGTTCTAGGCTCTGCTACAGAATTCCTGTGTCTTTCTATGGATCAAATAAGTTGTTCTAAACTCTATTTTGTGTCTTCTGGGTTTACGAATTTCATATATGTTTCATAATCTTAGTAACAGGGAAAAATAATAGCCCAGAACTTGTTTAAATACACTCTGTGTTCAATCCCTGTTGTTATTTATGTTTTCTTCAGAATTAGGATAAACATGAATTCTTAGATGCTTCTGTTTCCACTGATTCTTTCACTTTGAAAATTGCCAAGGAATTCTTTACTGCTCCTTGATAATATTCATGCACTTTCCCTTTGCCATCATGATGAAGGATTCTTAACTGCCCTTCATCCACTGACTTACATTCCATCAATTTATAGATTTTAAAATTGTTCCACAATCGATTATCTTGCTTTGTAGTATTTCCCTTTATCAGAGAAACACACTGAGCAGTCCATCCTCATAGAATCCATATGCCCAATGGAATAAACTGTTTCAGACTTGCATCCCAGCTCTGTTTAAAATCACCATCCAAACAAACTTAAAACAAAACCCTGCACATCATAACTAGCATAAAATACTTCAAAAAACAAAGCTAAATTATAAAGAGAGAGCCCTCTCTGGATGCAGTTTGGCTAGAAGCTAAATCTGAAAGATTGGTTAGTGGTTACCTCGGCTGTATTCCCTTTTCTCACAAGTTTTGGGGAACAACCTGAGTGATAACATCATTGGCGACTCCGCTGGGACTGAATGAATGTTTGTTACTACTGTCTAGTTTCTAAAGCTACAGATGGGGCCTGAAGTTAGCCAGGCAGCCTTTGAAACTGTCTTTGCTATGCAATCACAAGAGTAAATAAAAGCTACTTCAGTCTAACTCCAGTTTAGCTTTAGATTTTAAACAGCTGTCTCAAAGATTTGTTTGGCCATCCTTGTTTCAAACCTACCTGAAGGAAAGCCCAACTCCTCCTACATTTTAGGAGATTCCATCAAGATATTGTCAAAACTTGTATCCTCCAAATATTCTTAGAAAATACCCAAAATATTTTTAGAAGCTGGCTCCAAAGAAGAAAATTCGTTACACTAGGTCAAACCTAGACACGAATCCTCCAACTATTTTTGACAATCCAAATTTGATTCCTAAGAGCTTATGAAACCTGAAAATCAAGAGAGTTCTGCTGATTCAAATCTTGAAACACCATAACAAAAACCTATTCAAACTCAACTCACTACAGTAAAATCTCAAGCCTTTCTTCCTATTGCTGTAGCTTCTTCCAGTTCATCATTATCACTCCAAAACCTCTTTTCCACCCCTCCATCCACAACACTTATCTCAACTGTTACCCCTGTGCTTCCATTTGTCCCACTTTTTCCTGCTAATATGGCAAATCGATATGCTCCCCTACAGTTGCCTACCAATCCAGGGGCTATGCCACAGGATTATCAGAGCAAAATTACCTATTTTGATGGTACTGGAACTTACACTGCTCAACAACATACCAAGAAGATGACATATTATTTTGAAAACTATGAGATTGATGATGATGATGTCAGGATGAAAATTTTTGTCCAGAGCTTAACTGGTGATGTAAGGACCTGGTTTAGGTCACTCCCTGCAAACATAATAGCTAATCCAGATGCCCTTTATTAGACTTTCCTGAACAAGTGGGAAAAGAAAAAAGACGCTTTACACATCTTAACAGAATATGAGAACTTGAAGAGAGGCCCACAGGAAAGTGTCCAAGATTATTGTGCCAGATTCAACAATACCTACCTTGCTATTCCAATAAATCTTAGACCGCCACCAGACTTAGAATTGATCAAATTCCCCGATGGATTTGACTCAGACATGGCTTACTAGCTCAGGGAGAGAGCTCCTCCTAGCCTTGAAGATATGCAAAGAATAGAGGTGAGCGTTGAAGCCAATTTGATTTCTAAACGAAATCGAGCTAGATCTGAAAGAAGAACAACTTTCAAAGAGGAACCATCTGCCTTTGAACAAAAACTTGATGCAATCATTAAAGGCATGGATAGGCTGGGAGATAGAGTGGAAACTATTGAGAGGAAATCTTCATGGGAGGGCCAACCAAACATCAATGCAAGAAATCCAAACTTTAGAAAAATCAAAATCCCAATGTAGGAAAAGTTGGTCCAGACCAAAACATAAGGCCCCCCTTCCAAGAAAACTATGTAGAAGGTTCAACATCTAGTGAACCAACAGAGGACCCCCACATTAACCTAATGGGTCTCAATAGTGGACAACAAATTTGTCTAACTCAAGAAGATCAAGAGGCTCATACTCTTAGTCAGTTTCAAATGCAATAAGGGGAATCCTTTGATTTCAAGGAAGGGTATGACACAACTGTCTATGAAGTCCATAAGCAGTATAACTTGAGAAGTAGGAGAATAGACATCCCTGATGATCCCAAGCAGAAGACAATCAAGCAACCTACCAAAACCAAACTCAAGGATTCTCATATACCAACTATACCTAAATCAACTTCCAATCCAAATAGTCCAACAGTTGAAGATATTTCAGACAAAGATAAATCAAAACATTGCTCTACATCTGTTTCTCCACTCAGAGAAATTGTAGAGGAACCTTTGCAAGATGGTGTGCAAGTAACTCCAGCTCATCATAACATTCTAGTAAAAGAGGCAGTTGTTGAAAACTTAGTTGAAAAACACAACCTTACTGTCGAAAATGTCAAAATACAAACATAAAAACCCTTTAATATGGAGACTGAAATAAGTAAGTTAAAAGTAGCCATCCCATTATCTGAATTGGCTAGGCATGAAGTTTTTAGAGAACAAACACAACAGATCATTACAAATTTCAGAAAACAAAGATTCAGTGAATATCCTTGATGATCAACCAAAACTTACATTTGGTCCTGAAGCAAATGGTAAATCAGTAGATGGAGGGGTTCATCCCTTCTATGTAAGTTTAAACATTCATGACAAGGTGCTTCACAATGCAATGTTTGATTCAGGAGCTTCCCATAATCTGATGCCTAAATTTGTTATGGAAAAGTTGGACCTAGATATCACAAGGCCATACAAAGACCTATTTTCCTTTGATTCCAGTCAGGTTCGACGTCTGGGCTTAATCAAGGATCTGTGTGTGTCATTAGTCCAATATCTAGCCAAGACAATTTTGATGGATGTGGTGGTAGTTGATATTCCACCCAAGTATGGAATGCTGTTATCAAGATCCCGGGGTGCCAAGCTACAGGGAGCCTTGCAACTGGACATGCCTTATGCCACCATCTCAGTCTTCAGCCAGCCTAAGAGGCTATACCGAGAAACTTTGATGAAGTATGTGGTAAGTAGTCAAAAAAACCCCCAAAACTTTCCCATTTATTCTATGCTTTCAGACATGGACTCTTTTATCTTGTACAAGACCGAGATTCAAACCCCAACTGATGTTAAAATTGTGGCTTTAAGTCACGATGAATTCCTAGATAAAGAATCCACAGTTCAAATTCAAGAAGTCTTCGAGAACAATAAATTGATAGTCACACATGAGGAATCCCATGAGACTGGAAATCCAACTATGCCTGCTGAGCAAATTGAAAAAGCTCCTAATACCAGTTCAAATCAAGAAAACCTATGGTATCTAGAATTTGATGGATCTGTTAATAAGCTAGGAGCAAGGGCAGGGATTTGGATACACAATATGAAGGATGACCAATTTTATCATTTTGGGATTTTCTGCAGTTCCTAAATTACAGTCCTCAATTTCTGCGTTTAATGGCTGCATTTTAGGTTTCCTAGAGATGTCATTTGAGTAAAAAATGTCCTCTAAAGGAGTGAGGCCTGTAGGTAGAAAATTATCCTTTAACTCAATGACTTCATATTCTGCTCCAATTGCATCCTCACATTCTTTTTCTTGAAGTTCCTGTAAATCTATTTTAGTAAACTTAGTGGGATGTAGAATTTGGTTTGCTGTTTCAGCAGAGATATGTGTTTCAATTTTGTCTATTTGATTGCTTTCATCTATTGTGTTGGTATCCATTTTTGTGCTTGAGAACTCCTCTTTCAAAGTCAGGAAATTGTTGATTTGTGTGTCATTTTCAAACACCTGACAGTTTTTAACATTATCTGGTACAACAGGCCTATGTTTTATTTCGACAGTGAATCGGTGATTGGGCTTAAATGGCAATTTGCAAGTACTTGCAACGGTTGCTAGACTATGAGCATGCAAATTTTGATTCCTTGGAATTTTGGTCAATTGGGATTCAAGAAAGGTGTTGAGAATTTCCATTGTATCAGCTCTATATGATCTCAGCCTAAGATCATTTGTAATGAAGTTGTTACCCTTTATTTGTTGAATGATGAGGTCAGAATCTCCCAAAATTGATATTCGAGCTGCACCTAGGCTTTTGATCACTTTGAGCCCTAAGAGAAGGGCTTCATATTCGGCCATGTTCTTAGTGAAGATATAATAAAGATGGGAACAATAGAGGAAGGAGGTCAAGCGGGGACTAGGATGTGTTAAAGCGAAATCAAGAGCAGGTGAAAGGATCGGGACAACATCGCACGAACGCAAAGTAAAGACACAACTACCAGCCGATTTCCTGAATTAAAAAGTAAAAAATATCTTATCAGTTAAAGCAGCCATCACAACAACAATTACTCCGACATTTATTTCTACATTTATTCCCTTGTTAGAGTAGGTGAAGGAAGTTATTGCTTCATATCTTATCCATAAGATATTTTGTAACTCTCTTTTGTATAAATACCTCCCCAAGAAATGTATTCAGGGTTGGTGATTTTCCTCTTTGGACCACACTGTAGCTCTGAGATTTTTTAATACAAAGGCTGTTGAGGTGCATTGCTGCTGGACCGTCTGAATGTGGATTTGATGTTCTAGGCTCTGCTACAAAATTCCTGTGTCTTTCTATGGATCAAATAAGTTTTTCTAAACTATGTTTTGTGTCTTCTGTGTTTACAAATTTCATATATGTTCATAATCTTAGTAACAGGGAAAAAGAATAGCCCAGAACTTGTTTAAATACAATCTGTGTTCAATCCCTGTTGTTATTTATGTTTTCTTCAGAATTAGGATAAACAGGAATTCTTAGATGCTTCTGTTTCCACTGATTCTTTCACTTTGAAAATTGCCAAGGAATTCTTTACTGCTCCTTGATAATATTCATGCACTTTCCCTCTGCCATCATGATGAAGGATTCTTAACTGCCCTTCATCCACTGGCTTACATTCCATCAATTTCTAGATTTTAAAATTGTTCCACAATCGATTATCTTGCTTTGTAGTATTTCCCTTTATCAGAGAAACACACTTAGAAGTCCATCGTCATAGACTCCATCTGCCCAATGGAATAAACTGTTTCAGACATGCATCCCAGCTCTGTTTAAAATCACCATCCAAACAAACTTAAAACAAAACCCTGCACATCATAACTAGCATAAAATAATTCAAAAAACAAAGCTAAATTATAAAGAGAGAGCCCTCTCTGGATGCAGTTTGGCTAGAAGCTACATCTAAAAGATTGGTTAGTGGTTACCTCGGATGTATTCCCTTTTCTCACAAGTTTTTGGGAACAACCTGAGTGATAACACCTCGTACGCGTAGTGTCAGATACTTGGGAACTCCTTGCAACACTGCAAGGGCCCCTCCGGTGGGTGCAAAAGATGGACCACCTACTGCTGGTGGTGGAGGTGGCAAAGGTCCTTGTATGGCATGGCTATCTCCTACCTCCACATCCTCCTTGTCATCCTCTTCTCCACTGCTTTCGGAGAAGACCTCGATAAAATGTGCTTTGCCAGCAACACATCTATGTCCTGGTGCCCATGGCTCTTGACAGGTGAAGCACAACTGCTTCTTCTTCAGCTCCCTCCTAACATCGTCGTCAAGATGTACTTGTCCTGGATTCCCATTTGGAGGAGGAATCCTCACATCCTTCCCCTCAGACTAAAAAGTCTATCTATGGGGGTAAGGTGTCCAGGTCCTGGGTAAGACATCCTATAAGTCCTGGGTCTTGCTGATAGCGTCCTGGAGTGTGGCTAGTTTATTGGATCGGACTAAACCCCGAAGTGGCTCTGCTAACTCCTCAACATACATATAGACCCTCCGTGCCGTGGATAGGTCTGGCATCATCACAGAGACCCTCAAGAAATCTGCAATGTAGGTCTCTAAGCTCCTTGTCTGTTTGAGCCTCGTCAGCTCAACGAAATGCTGCTTTGGATACCTCCGATCAAATCGCTCCATCAGTCTCCTGGTAAACTCGGCATATGTTGTCACTGTGGAGTGCCCCAATGTAACCATCCCATGAAACCACCAATTCTGGGCCTCACCATCCAAATGCAATGTTGCCACCTTGATGGCCTTTGCCTCTGACATCTGGTTAAGCTGGAAATAAATGTCCTGCTTCTCCACCCAAGAATTTGACGAATTGTTTGATGAGCCATCAAACATAGGCAAGTGGAATCTACTCACTGCACGGTGGGTGTCGCCATTATGGTAATGCCGGTACCCTCTGTGATGGTTGCAGGGTCTGCTATCCCACTGGAGCTGAACAAAATCTCTAAATGAGAGGGCTTCCATGAACTCTTGCCAATAGGCCTGGTACTCTGCAAAATAATTGCCCATATGTCCGTGCTCTGCCCCCATGTCTACTCCTAAGAAAGTGGGCATGGTAGAGCGTGTAGGGGCGTGTGAGGCTACCTGCTGCACAGTATCACGCTACTCTAGCAAGTGATGGGATGCACCTGATCCCTCACCAATCTGAAAAAATCGTGGTCTCTCACGCTGTCTGGCCTCTACTACCATGAATCTCTGCCCCATCACCTCAATCTGCCTTGATAGATCCTGCACTGATTTAAGGAGCATATCCACAAATCTCTTCCCGTCCTCGCCGACCATCTATTCTGCATCCACTGCTGGCTCTCTCTGTTTTGCATCTACCACATGCTCCTCCTATTTTGCGTCCACCACATGAACGTAGTCTCCCTCCCCGTAGGTATTCTCCAACCTACGACCAGTGTCTCTGTACCTCCTACCTCTGTAACAAATGTACAGTTTTTCCCCTAGTGTCATAGATTGCTAGCTCCATAGGCTGAGCTAGATCTATGCTCTGATACCACTGTAATATCCCTAACCTGGAATATTCCTCAAACCCCAATGAAACTCCAACCAAATAAGTGCAAATGATATAATAACCCAGAAGTGATAAAATAACAGTGGAACAACATATAATAATGTAAACCGGAAATATAAGCAGATACATAAGAAATGCAGCGAGAAATGTTAAGCCATTTTATTATACTGGGAAATAAAATGAGTACAAGATGTGATTAGGCAGATGGCACCTCGACTTGCACAAGGAAAGTGAAGAAATACTCTCAAAATGACAAGAATGGTCTCTATGCGTGGATGTTGCCGCTGTGCTGTTGTTGCTGCTAGAAAAAAAATGATGATTTGGGGCTACTCCCCTCCTCAGAAAAAGCTGAAACTCTGGATTTGGGCACTACTCAAGAAACCCAGAAAAAACCAGAAAGCTTTCATGGAATGGCCGACCCAAAAAAACACCCTCTTGGGGTTCTACGTAGTTCCTCAATGCCCTGCGCTGCTACTGAAGGAAACCCCTCTAAACTCTACCTGAAACACTGCCTGAAACCCTACCAAAAATCCTCTAATGGGACAAGAGTTGGACCCCTACTCAATCTCCCAGCATAAATCCACCTGCAAAACCCCAATCTAGCACTATAACCAAAAAGAACTGCGTCCCTCTCTAAGTGCTGCGCAGTCCTCCAAAATGTTGATGAAACTGTTGCTGAAATGCTGATAAAACTACTGCTGAAATACCGATGGAAATACCTTTCCTGAGCAGGCACTCAAAGTCCCCTGGGGCTAAGGATGAGATCTCCGAACGGAGACACTCAATGCACTAAACAGCGCTGCAGACTAGTTAAACAGTTAGCATGCTCAGAAGACGAAACGACTAGCTCAAAATACACATAACTAAATGATCTAAAATGAGGGGACTCCTCTCTATTTTACAACCTCTGCCTCTCACAATCCCTAGGCTCACCTTCTCCTGCATGGTTACCCTCTTGCCATGTGTTCTTCCCTCCTACGCAGCCCCTTCATGTGTCTGCGTGGGCCCCATTTCTGCGTCCCCTTTTTGGTCCCCTTGGCTCCTCCTTAAGTCACAACGTTGTGCTACTAGGAAGTGACTTCTTATTCTTAAAGTGAGTTGTGTCCCCCGTCCTCACTTTTTTATTTATAAATAACTATAGAAGGCAAAAATTGGGCAAAATCGAATATTCCAATTAGCCATGTCTAATTAGGAATATTACAATCATCAACAATTAGTCAAAGCCTCTTTTGATACAACCTCTACCATTCATAAAACTTTTGAAGTAGGTGATCTGGTTTTGAAATGGGACAAAGCACACAAGGAAAAAGGTAAACATACCAAATTCCAAAGACTTTGGCTTGGTTTTTTCAAAGTCATTGAGAAAATTGGTCAATCAACATTTCTTTTAAAAGACTTATTAGGAAGGACAGATTCCTTGCCCATTAATGGGAAAATTCTCAAGAAATACTTTTCCTAGAAGATAACCTCTTCTAATTTTGTATCATATCCCATTTAAAATTCTTAGGAAAATAAAGGTTAACTAGTATTTACTTTTGGTTTTTCAAAATAAAATCTTTGAAAATATTTTTGATTTTTCACTTATAAGTAGAAGTTAAAGAAATAATTAGGAAATTTGAGTATAAAAGTAAGCCTAATTTGTTTGGAAAAACTTGATCTTGCTGAAACATTTATTCTATGAACAAACTCTTACCTTTACAAAGTATAGATGTGTTGTTATCAGTCAAGAAAAGAATCTTTAACCTAGTAAGGACTTTCTGTAGATCAATATCTTAAAACTCTATCATTATCATCCAAAACTCATAAATGAGCCAATGATTCATCGCATCTCATTAAATTTTCCTTTTTTAGAGTGTAATTCTAAAATATAAAATACTTAGAAGATAATAAGTCTCATTACAAGCTTGTTTACCATAATCATAGGGAAATAATTAAACTGATATTACCAAAACTGCATACCAAAATAGGGTAATAGCCAATGATCTAATTGATCAAAGGACAAGGGGTCTCATCAAGAGCCAGCTTGTTCAGTTTAGTTACAACCAGTGAATGGCATTTTTATTATTAGGTTACCAAGCCTAGACAATGTCTTTTAAGAAACAAAAAAGAAAAGGCTATATAAAAAAGGAAAAGGACAAGATCCAAATGAGATTGGAAGCAAGTGAATATCATTTTGAATTTTGAACATTGCTTTAGATGGAACAATGAATCATTGTTGGTTAAAAGATAACCCTATCGAGGCTATGAATGCCTACTGGCAGCAATGGCTCTATCTATGATAAATGAGTAAAAAACCAAAAAACTAATCTGTAGAAAGACACTTGCTATATCTCCTTAAAATCTTAATATTGACTGGTGAAGGCATTTGTATTTTTATCATTATAAAGGGTAAAGTAGTTGAATAAATAGACTGGGTAAGTGATTATGATTCCAGAGAAATGTTGTTTACTTTATAACTCATGTTATTATTATTCCTATAAATATTCTTACTTTGAATGTTCTAGAAGTTTCAGAAAACCAATCAGAGATAATTGGTTCTCACAAATGAATCGACAATTGTTGTACTATAAAACAACCCCCCATTTATATATAGTAATAGCTAATGTTAGACATATAAATGGGGACCCTTTTTAAATCGTTTTAGTCTTTTTAAAATAAATCCTAACTTTAAGAAATTGCATTGAAAAACTCTTAGAATGACCCAAGTTTAGGATTTCCATGTGATGATCATAAACACCTTAAAGAAATTGCGATATGCGATCAAACCTCCCGCTGCGACATACCAATCAAAACCCCTTAAGAAATCGCAATCGCATTTCTCAGGAGTCGCAAGTAAATAATACCTGCCACTATGTCTTCCTCCAACGATTTGCGAAATGCAATATTGCGATATTCGCAATTGCATTTCGCATAATGAGAGGGTAACGCTATGTAACATTATTTTAAAAAATGCGATGCATGAATCAAGCAGCAAGCATGGGAAGTAACTGTGTTTTAATATAATAATGAATGGTTTGACAGGGTAATTAATGTTTAGCGACCTAAGGAGAGGTACTTATTTTCCAAGTTATGGCTAGTTAATGCCGAGTATCTCATTTGAAATCCTCCCATGATTCAAAGTCTTTTCACAAATATTTCAACCTTAATCGCCCAATATTTTCTGCGCTGATATATCTCATCCATTTTAGGCAAGCTACAAAATACATGTCATTGTGGAAGGTGATGCAGAAATAGAAAAAGCAGAGCATTATAGAGTTTGAGCTAACAAAAATGTCTCCAATATTCTTTGATACGGTTTGCAACACTGATGGGGGAGCAATAGCTTGGGAGGTCATATACAATAGGCATGAGGACGAGCGTTGTTACACTAAAATTTGTCACCATGACTATTTGCAGTTAGTATGGCTCCATCAACTGTCATACTATCCGAGTTTCTCTTTTAAACTCGTTAAAACTGAATTAAAAGATGGTCGATTTACAACGCTTATTCGACCGTAAAAACATAAAAAGATCGCCGGATTTTTGTTGTTTTAAATTCGATATTGGTGAAAGAGAGAAAGTCTTTAAAAATCTATTTATCTCTGGGTACGCAGTTTCTCTCAGCCTTACCTGCGTGTACGCAACCCAAGTT